>VOMN01064509.1:0-12644 GCA_014899125.1 Orchestia grillus
TCATTTATGGTCTCCGCCTCGTGTGATTCCGTCAACAGCCTTTCGAGTTCGGTAACACGAGCCGATATTCGATGCCGAGTCTCGATGCATGTCGTTTCTGACAGCGACTTCAGGAGCCGCCTTGTATTTCTCATTTCAATCCGGCAGTCTTTGGGCACGATTTTCATTTTTCTTTCTTCTTCGGTGCGTGGTTACTCTTCATCTCAAGGAGTAATCTTTGCTGGTCCTCGTAGACTTCTTGAGCCGTTGGGTCGGCTAGTCCAAAATAAATTATAATTTAATACCAACGAGCTCATGAGCTTCTGAGCGCGTACCGACGTTTGAAGTTTAGAACTTCTGGCTAACATACTACACATATGTTGGCAAGGTTATAATTCAACGATGCTTTTCTGTATTTTACAACAGTGTTCAAATTATTTCCGTTTGCTTTGTTTTATTCCGAAGTTTACAATCTATTTCGCTCGCTTGTTAATATTTTATTAGGGTTTTTCCACCCAGAAGCGTGCTGGTCATCAACTTTCTGATTTTTAATTTATTTTTCCCCACTTTCTGTTTTTTAAATCATTTTCTCTAACTTTCTAAACTCTTCCTGATCCGTCAAATTTTTTTGTGTATTTCAGCAACAGCAATCAAATAGATCAACGTAAAACTTTAATCAAACGGAAATTTTTCTATCAACGTGTCGCGAAATTCGATTACGGGTCCAGTTGTTGCTTCTGATGCGTAACAGTGGAATGGACAGCTCCGACTTTATTAATTATCAGTGATAAACTTTCAAATGATGTGTGGTTTTGTCTGAGTTAATGTTATGAATTAAAATAGCGGCGTATGGAAAGAACAACTAACACCGAATGTTTTTTGTCAATTCACTGGCGTCTTGCACGAAATTAGCGGTCACACATCAGCATTGACTTAAACTTACTGGTCGTACAGCTTGAGAAGTTTAAAGAACTTGAATTTATGTTTGTTAATTTCTTTCTGACAAACATCTTTAGTTCAGTATAAACGGGACATTATATTACTGTCTGACTTTATAGACAAAACTAAGCTTACATAAACTTGTGGTACAAATACAGGAATTTCAGAATCCTGTTTAATCAAGGAAGAAGAAAATATGCTAATTCCAAGTTATTGAGGTGTTATTGTCATGGTCTGAGCCACCAAGCCCTATGAGGAGCTTGAACTTTGATACTTGGGGTGAAGTTCGCGACGTTGTCACCGCATTGAAACTTTGATCCGGCCGGCTTGTGTAGACCACAACTTTAATGAATTTCGTGAGTGGAAGGTTGGCTGATGACGCTAGCAGACTCTTCTAACTTAGCTCGTGCATCTGGAGCTTGGCTGAAACTAATCCTTTGATAAGTTCTACAGTTTTTCAAAACACTAGCCGCATGAAGCTGGTAGAATTCGCTCTTGAATTGTCCCCACGTCAATCAATTGAGTGAAGACCGACAGCAGTGCTCCAGTAAATGCTCATCCCAAAGTTCTGATCAACATTGTTCACTTGACTGTAAGAGCCTGTTGAAATCAGTCAAATGTATTGAACAGCGATTCTAAACTGCGGATCACGCTTTATTGCAAGTTTGATTTTTAAAATATTTTCAATGTAAGATACAGTATCGAAACGAGCCCATTACAGAGAAGATTCCCACGAAAAGTAATATTCCTATAAATTTTCAAGACGATTGATGCAGTAGCAGCAGAGTTAAAGCACATTAATTTATGTGTCAGGCTTCGTTTTCTTATGTCACGCTTTATTGCAAGTGTTGGAAATATTACATCTCAGACAATAAAACATTCTATGTACCTTGTGACGACATTCAATGTATTTGAAGAAACTAAGAGGAAAACAGTATAAGCAAAATATGTGATAACAAAGTGTGCTAACACAGCAGTGACTTCATTATTTGTGAACGTAATTTCCATACTTGAATAGCGCATCATATTGTTTTTTGTCCGTGGCATCTGTTCGTCGATTAATGCGAGCCCATTTATCGACACCGTCCCCAGCGTAGCTCGGACCCCGTCCAAAAAAAAGCGTTGAGAAACTCTGTTTGTTTTCATGTATTTTAACTCAGACGATGTGTTTTTCTTTGTAGGATATGTTGAGGGTGGCCTGACGATGGGATTCACAATCTCTGCCACATCTTTGAGAACCATTCATTAGGTTTTTCTGGATACAGGTCTAAGGCCTGCCGCACCTTCGAATACCGCAGCACTTATCGCTCTAGGATGGCTCTTTGCCTGCCTACGTAATTTTCACATGTCCCTTTGATTTATGTTTCTTCTCCTCTCTCTGTCTTTCCTATCTTTGATGATGGGGTTCTTTCCATACGATTTTTATGTTTTTGCGTCTCTTTCCAATTTTTTGGTTATATCCCCTACAGGGACGCCATGCGCAAGGCCTTGGACAATCCGCACCTTGTGCTCTGCTGTCACACATCGTTTCCTTGGCATATACTCACCCGTGCAATAGAGCGTCGCTTATTTGAACATGAAGCATAACTACAGCACCAATCGTCTTGAAAATATACAGGAATATTGTAGGGACCTTCTTTGAATTGAAGCTCAATATTTTGATAAACTGAATTGGCCACAAAGCTTGACGCGCAGTATATTACGTGAAGGCAATTTACGAAATGTAGCGTATATGCTTTATTATTTTCCAATGGAACATCTTTTGCCGAATGTATATTAAACCATGGTTGCCTATAAAATTAGTTCCAAACGTGTTGGCAGGAACATTTCGTCTCTGCAGAATATTAATATAAAAGTGTCCATGATACGCAAAAAATCATACTGCTGTCTTAAGTTTTAAAGTCTGATGGCGGAGCAAATCGCTCGGAAATAATTGCAACGTGGCGCACTTGATGAATTCCTCGGCAATGGCCCACTGACTCCATTGTTGCGAAAAATCGATAGGAAAGAATGGCCTCGAACGAAGCCTTGCAATATTCGTGTTCTTTTGTATGTACGATTCCTATTAAAAGTACGAACACCGATATCAGGATATATGCCTTACGTTTCTAGCTCAGATTTTACCGTCGCTCGTTGCTCAAAATGCAGGTGATGCTGGCAAAACATTAATGCCTAAGGCGCAAAATAGTGGCGCTGTTACCACAAATACGAATGCTTTTTTTCGGAAATAAGATCTTTTACGAGAGAAAAAGAATCGAATGTTATGGCTGGAGCAAAGGCCAACAGTTTTGCGGTAGTTCCTCCTCAGTATGACATTGCGAGTCTGGTGTTGACTCGGCTCCCTGCTGTCGGGAGGGGCTGTGGGTGTTTGAGTGCAAAGGTAACAACGCCGCAATAAAGCTTCTGATGTTCAGAAAATGGGTGCGTGTGCGTTGGACTCACTCAAGTTTTGTGAGACTGCACCACCAAAAGGCCAAAGTGACGGAAAACTCTGGCCGCTCAGCAGTACTGTCAACGTGTCACCATAAGCGTGTATGAGCAATTGCATGAGGGCTTCCGTGGGGACAAATTTCAGGTAATGTGAAACCCTCATCGACGCTTGCATTCGCTTCCTAGCCTAACAATGGGCTTAAAGTTTATATAATTCTTAAACGTTCATATTTATACATTACTTTATGATAAATATTAAAGAATCTGATATCCTAAAATGTAAACTTTTTGTCATACATTGAAAATGAAAGTATTGCTCAGTAACATATTTACTGTTCGTTGATAATACGCATTTCCATTACAATACGTGTATATGTTATTGCATGTCGCAGTTTAAGGTCTCGTGCAGTTTTTAAGCCCAGGGAGTTTCATGTCGATATCTCGGGAGAAGTGTTCGCACAAATGGTAAGCTCAAAGAGGCCGGTGCGGAGCACGGAAAGAAGCTGACCGCGGGGCAGAGCTTGGCACTTCAGAAGGGTTGTAAATTGTTCGAGAGAAGGATTGCAAGGAACATGGCTCTTCATAACTTCGAACTGTGCCTGGATACATAGTTCGCGATGAAAATTGTTGTTTCTTTGTTGTAAGTTGGCGACGATCTTAAGTTGACGGGTCACTAGTCGAAGACGGTCACAACTTGAATAATGCCAAAAAATGGCAAATTAAGAAATGTTTAAAATATCCTGGGCTTCTTGCCGAAGTAAAACTCCATTAGTAAAAAAGAGACATAAAAAAGTCAAAATATTTTCTAGGATTCTGGCATCACTGCTCCTTTACTCTTGGGAGTGTCGTTGCCCGGACTTGGTCACTTTGTTTGGCAATTCAGAGCGTTAATGCGTTGGCTGTGGTGACGGAGCGCACTGTGAGGAAATGAGACGTCATGCTAGTGTATAGTGGAAGAAATTGTCGCTGAAAAGAGCTCGAAGGCCTCTGGAATTAGATACGGAAGATTTTTTGTTGCGTCAGTCAACTGCAGTGAAGGTCGAATTAAGTTGCCAGTATATTGCTGGAGTGTGTTCTTCTCGGCA
Source organism: Orchestia grillus (assembly GCA_014899125.1). Classification (NCBI taxonomy): domain Eukaryota; kingdom Metazoa; phylum Arthropoda; class Malacostraca; order Amphipoda; family Talitridae; genus Orchestia; species Orchestia grillus. Next base: position 4,434 of record VOMN01064509.1, read on the forward strand.
TTGGTCAAAGTAATTATTCTTATAATAATTCCTTTGTTGCGTCAGTCAACTGCAGTGAAGGTCAAATCAAGTTGCCAGTATACTGCTGGAGTTGGCTCTTCTCGGCTTTGGTCAAAGTAATTATTACACAATAACGTTTCCTTGCTAAATGACAAAAGGTCACTTGTCCAAACCTTACGCTCGCGTTTAAAATAAAAAACTAGATTTCACATCATTTAGAAGCTTTAACTTGATGAGGTCGGGGTAGAGCGCGGCTTCATAATATCGTAATGGTCTAGTGACGTTCGCACTTTGTGGAGTTCCGCTAGCTTATAAATACACACATTCACATCCACCTAATGATACACTAACGTTGTAAAAAGTTTCCCTTATCAATACAGACTTATGTACAGTTGTTAAATTTCTTACAAAACCTCTTCCAATAATAACAGAACTCAAGATTGAATTAAAATTTCTCTCATGTTAGTTTAGGTTCTTGATCTGTTGCTGTTACAATTGTGCTGTAGGAAATTACACTTTGAGCTGCCGTAAAGTTTAAGATTGACACAAACTGAATAAATGAATACATTTTAATAATCCAATTTTAACGAGCGTGCTTCCATGCCTTACAAGCTATTGAATACCTTGAAGCAAACGATTCAACCACATGAGTTGGATGATGCGTATTTCAGGCTGGAAATAGAAGCGCACGTTTGAACTCTCCCGTGGCTGCTATAAATCATCTAGTTAATTTTTTTGAGATTCCCGGATTATTATTTTCATTTTAACCTCATCAAAAGTCTATGGAAGCAACTGAAAATTGACTTGAAACCGTGAATTAACTTGAAATCGACAGTAAAGTTTACGCTGAGACCGAGCCTCACTGTCAGAATCACTTAAAATGTGGCAAGGGCGGTTAAACCCCAATATCAGGTTGTAACGAAAAAGTTCTGTCCGTTTTTTGAGTTATGATTTCAGGGCATCAGTACACCAACTTAACTTATAAGTGACACATGTCTACATAACTAAGATAATATTTAGGCTTTCAGATTTTGTAATTGTTATAATAATAAATAACTATTATTGACCTAAATGTAAACTCAAGTAAATACAGCATAAAGCATATTTTACTGTATGAATTTCTGAAGGGTAATAAAGCAATTTTACCAGCAGGATCGCTCACAGACACTCACAAAAATGATGTGGTGAATAAAAATACCTTTAGAAGATGGTTTTCAAGTTTCAAAAAGGATGACTTCAGTCTAAAAGATGAACCAAGTGAAAGGACTCTCCAAAAGACTCGATTCTAAGGAATTGCTGAATGTCATTGATGAAAACCCAGCCTATACAACTAGAGGACTGCTTCAAATGGTTTAGCTGTTGGAGCAAACTTCAGATGTTATTGTTTGATTGTCAACTAACGGCTCATAATGAACAATTCCCTTCATGTCCGACCAAACACAAAAAAATTTTTTCAGATGCCGTCCACTTTGAGGCTATGGCGTAGGCTTTGAACTACGGCTGGGCCAGCCACTGTCTTTGGTGCTTAATGTTATTGTAGAGGATCCTCTTCTCATCTCCAGTAACGATTCTCTCTAAAAAACGTGTTTGAAGTTGACGGGAGCGGAGTGAGACCGTAGTGCACATACTGTTGCGATTGTTTCCTGAAAGATCGTATGGGACCCATTTTCCAGCCTTGAAGACTTTACCAAGCCTTATTATTTCATAGGAGTTTAATGTAAGCCATATATGGTCGTATGGCTTACATTAAACTCCTTGTCCAGTTCTTTAGTTGAACTGGTTGGGTTTTCACCAATGACATCCTGCAATTCCTCAGAATTGTGCTCTTTGGAGCGTCCTTTTCTTGGTTCGTCCTATAGACTGAAGTCAGTCTGTTTGAAAGGTAAAAACCATCCTCGAAAGGTCTTTTCGTTCACCACATCATTTGCACAACTGTCTTTGAGCGATCTTACTACTGAAATTTCTGTATTGCCCTTCTGAAATTCGTACTGCAAGTATGCCTAATGTATTCTTTACTTAGAGCGTACATTTGGGGAAATAATAGTTATTTATTATAATATTTATTGCAAAATCTGAAAGAAGAAATATTATTTTAGTGATTTAGATGGCTATACATAAGTCACTCATAAGTTAAATTGTCATAAGTTATATTGATCATGTCCTAAAATTATAGCTCAAAAAAATGGACAGAACTTTCGTTACAACCTGATATAATATTACGTTGAAATTTACATACGCGTGGGTGAGGGTTACTCTCTTAGCTCCAGGATTCCATTTAAATACGAAAATTTCCCGATATTGCCAATTCAACCAATTTTTCAACATACCTGAATTTTGTTGTTCCTTATCCAATTTCATTTATTAAGGTATGGTCGATAACTTGCTCATTAAATAACGTGCGTGCGTAATTTGTACGCTCGTATCAAACGTAACGTAAGTTTTACTCAAAAATTTCTTGCAACATTTTCATGCACATCATGGATTGTGGCTAAAATTTATGAAGCCTCCAATGTCGTTAAAAGCGTTCGAACATTCAGCTTTTAGCGTTCGCGATTCTATGGATCTTGTTGGGTACATCAGAGCACGATTAAATGATATTCGTGCAGTCGATAGAAACGTAGTTATTGTATGTATCATAGTTTAGTTATAGATTTAGCCTGGCCAATGTACCCTTCTTCACATAACACAGCGCTTTATTACTGATCTTGGACGGCGGTGCAGCCAGGCCTTGGCTCGCGCCTTCATATAAAGGGCTAAGGGGTCAGCGGGACACAGTTTGACGTAGACCAGAATTGCATCGTGTGCGTTTAGAGCTGAGGCCACCTGAGCTGTTGGACGACCTCTGCTCTATAGGTACGCCGCCAAGAGGAGCTCTGTGTTGCCCTGAACTCTTAACGATTCATCCCGAGAACATTAGTCGCCGTGGTTGTTGCATTCATACGGTCACCATGGATTTAACAGACCATGTGAATGCGCCTCTGGCCTTCTCGAGATAATTTGTTGAGGGGCTAAGGGTTACTGCTAACCTGCGTTATTGTGCTTAATTACAGTAGATGGTCTGGCCGGTTTAGAGAAAGTACAAAACTGATGATGTTTAACCTATGGTACAAATCATCAACGGTCACTCTTTGTAACTGCGAATCATTCAAATCACTTCCATAAGATTGTACGTGAAGCGTTATCTTCTTTAGTGACCAGATGAACCATACATCGCCTTGTGCTAGTGGAATCAAAATTTTAATATGGGAATTTAATTATTCCGTTTTCATCAAGTTAATGCAGTGTTGGGTTAATGATGGTTCAAATCTGTTATCGAATTTTAAATTCATAAATACCCGGTTTATGATTCTAAAATTTTTCTATGGGAGTAGAGTACAGTTTTGAACGTTTTAGAAATTCCGCTCTTAAGCGCCCTGCCCTCGATCCATGCGCCCAAATCTGAACGTCGCGCTCAACGCAACGAAGACTCTGCTTCGGTCGAGCTGATTTTATTTTACTCTTTCACTTCTCTTATTCTAATATAACACAAACCTTTCTACCTCTTGCATTATCTTCCTTCGGATGCGTCGGAGCTACATCATCTTCTTTAATGAACAGTATGAGCTAAAGAGACGCAATTCTGCATTTGCTGCATCTTTATAATGGTGCTCATTTTAGAGTCTCCAAAGTATTGAAACTATACCGCAGTAACAAAATTTGATCAATAATACATAACAGTTTCTCTACATTACATACTTTTTTAAAGATAGTTACGATCGTAAAATTATTTCCGTCTCTTTTTAAAAATGCATGTTCAGATCACCCGAATTAAATATTTTCCCAACTCGTTAAAAGAGCGTATCGGATCCCGCATTTATTTACAGAAAGAGAAATCCTTAACGACCTTGGATAACTAGGATCCTTTCGAACCGTGCACAGATCTAAAAAAATTCAGTGAGGCTTCCCTGACGATATTTCTGCATTAGATATTTTCGGCCGTCGAGTTGATAAATCGAACGTCGGGATTCCGGCATGTACCGTCAGGGCATCAATAACTGCGCCCAAAGATAGTATTGGTGCACTTCGTCTGGAGGAGCCATATTTACTGTATATTATAAGTTGTTGTGAATAATAAGTGAGCTCCTTTCCCCTCGAATTCACTTGTACTTGGCTTCGTGCTCCGGCCGGTTTCCTACGATTTTATTATTGGTAGCGTATAGCCGGTCAGTCAGGTTGCGCAGAGATCTAACGATACTCCCAAATGAAACACGCTTGTAATCATTTGTCATAAATTAATTCATTATGACTACTTCTTCGAGTCAGGCGGGAAATATGCTAAGTAAACGTGGTAAAGAGGACAATGACAGCCACTCGCAGCAATGAGCGTCGCACTGAGATCCGAACCCACTGGAAGATGTAAACGTAAGTAATCCGACTAGTACTGAACTGATTTATCTCGGAATTTATTTTCCCAACTCTCCCGCATTCGAAGATATGAAGAAAACGCATACAGCAACTCAGTTTGACCGACCACAAATTAGCTGCTCTAGGTGGGTTATCGCAATATTTTAATACAGGTTAATTTGAATACCCCGGCTCGTAGTTCGAGCAAATTCTAACTTCCAGCAAGTTCTTCTTCTCGGACCTATGACAAAGTATCTAGCCAATTTCGAGCCTAGCCTGACGCCTTGCGTCTTCTCTCGCTCTAGCCTTTACCGATGATCCAGTCAGACCGCCTCTACTATCCTAAAATTGTCTCCTCTGCTCCAGTACATTGCCATGGTGCCGAGTGCTTATTGAGCCACATCGAGAACAGTCCCACGCCTACAGCTTTGGAATGCAACCGTTGGCTGTCTCGAAATATGCATTGGGATTTCCCTCGTTAGCTTGAGACGTTTCGGTTACAGCCCCTCAGCGTCGCTTGATCAGCTCTGCAAGGGGCTCAGCCCAAATATGCGGCGTCTACGCCAGCGCACGGCTTCTCACGCCGGTGAGCTTTGCCTGCATAGCGTCGCACGGCCTGGACACAGTGTAGCTCACAATGTAGCCTGATACTACGTGCATACACGTATACAACGCCTAGTTTTCCTAGTTTTTATACATTACTTGACAAAATTAGAGTTCGAAGTCTTTCCAGTCTTTCATACAAATCCGTTTAATATATGTGCTTAGCTATAACAACTGAACTTAGCTACAACATTTTTAATGGAAGTAATTGAAATTAAAATGTACTAAAGATGTGAAATCAATTCGTATACCGGTGGAGACGGACTTACTTTGAAGATTGAAAGTTTCACGAGTTATGTAATAATTTCATAAACTTGAGAGAAACTCTTTCGTGAGAAGCGAATCATTAAATTCATTAAAAGCGTTGATACAGCAGAGCGTTTGAGCTGATCACTAATATGTTTATACAACACAAATTGGTCCATATGGCTTGGGAGAATTTTTCAAAGTACTAATAATAATTGCGTACAACATAATGAAATGGAGTAGAATAATAGTATTAGGTATTGAATAACTCATTTTTGACAGGTAAGCGCTGTGCATTTCTTTGAATGAGCTTTAACTTTAAGAATAAGAAAGGATCGAAGCCAGTAGCATAGTGCTGTCTGACTCAGGTGTGGAGAAGATCAGAGAATAAGACCTGTACCTAGGCACAGTAGGGTGTCGGCGACGCGAGCGTAGTGCAGTTGAGGCTTTGAGTCAACGAATTTGGAACCCTGTTGAACCCGCTTAAGGTGCGAAATGACATTGTGAGGTCCGATGCTTTTGAGGCTGTTCATTCTGTTATATTAGCTTTAAGCTGCCTTTTACTGGGTTCCTGTTAAATGAACAGAGTGCGAAAGCTAGTTGCGAGAAATTCCTCGAACATAGTTTGGAAGTGATTTTGTACCAGAAAGGAAGTGTTCACTTTCTCTCTTGAATTCTTTCTTGTGTTTAACCTAAAGAATATTTTCACAATAATTTAGTTTTACTTATGTATAAAAAATCCGTAATATTTTTTGTCTCCCATGACCAAAGCAGGATTAGAACCGATGGAAGGTGTTGTTTACTTGCCAGTAACACGGACAGAACATATTTCCTACTCACACTGATTGATTTAGACACCCTTACATGAAACGTATCACATACGATACGATAACGGAGAAGGCGTTAATCTTTGAGTTGCTATCCTTGCCATTGCTGTCATTATTTCGTAGAGATTCAAATTTGGATAGAATTGTTTTGAGTCACATTCTCGAACTAACAAACTAATGTTGCCTTCAATGGAAGCCAACAAATTTGAGGGAATTTAGTCTAGCAAATCCTCTGTTTGTGGTGAGCTAGAATGCAAGTGAAGCCTCACTCGTTAGCGCGTGACTTGTTCAAGCTGTGCTATTATTCTGAAGCTTTTCTATATCGGTGCTAGATTTTCTCTTATTTTCAATGCGTAACACTTTGCTTGTTGCATGACGTAAGAAAAGCTGTACAATTTCATCGTCGCTTCCAAACGAGGCAATAAACTGAGGGTAACTTTCTTTCACGCAAGAGAGCTATTTTTCTCGTCAAGAGCTTGCCTGTTTAGCCACGCGCACGTGAACCTCCTAATTGATTCGAGAACTGAAATAGTGCGTATGATTATAGCACCCACAGGGGCCGCTAACGATAGTGGTTTCGAGCAGAATACTTAGTGAAGTCCATTGTTTATATGTAATGATTGAATTTTCGAACGTACTCGGCAATCTGCGTTAGAAATTTTATAGTCCCAAAACCATAATATATTGACTAGTTTTGAATACCTTCAAGTAATTTTCAAGTTTGTAATTTTTTCTGCTGTCTGAATTAGGGACCAAGGAGCTGTTGTATGTCAAGGCTTCACCTTTTTTTATTTTCTTTCTCGTCGGCATTGCAAATGCTCGATCACTCTCCACGCGCTAAGAAATGGTCTGGGTATTTCACATTTGAACTTCCAAATTTAGGCTAAATTAAAGCTTCGAATACAACCGGAAATTGCTTATTCACTGGTCCCTAACAACGATATTGATAAGAAATTTGTATATATATATCCACACGCATATTGATTCTGTGGCAATCTGAGTGAGTAAAGAATCAGTAAGTTCAATCAAGGAATGAACATAATTCTTATGGTTTTAGATCCTCTTGCGAAAAACAATCAAGGATTCATGAAGCATCGCAGGGCCTCGATAGATTGCTCTTGCGTCGCCCCCGAATATGCAAACTGAATCAGACTCCATTTGGTTCTGAGCAAGAAAACTGGAACAGCAATTCTAGCAATCGAGGTCTTCATGCAAGTCACGAATGCGTTTGAGAATTTTCCGCTGTTACAGCTTTGTTTTTAATCCCTTCTTAAAGGAACTGGGGACATACAACCGTAGTTATTCTGAACACATTAATGCAAAGTTTCTTACACTCCCTGCGTGTATGAATGGTTGAAAGTTTGATGTTATCTTTATCGCGCACTCTCACGTACTAGCTTACGACATGTGTGTCTGATGCTTGCTCTCACAATGCTATGTTTACCAGCTATAATAATTGAATGAAACGATTATAATGTTTAATTTATTAATGGAAAATTATTTTGCTGTAGTTTATGATCGTAATACTATCAAACTGGCAAAATCAGTATTTATTGAAGAATTTTTAATTCACGTTAACATCAACGTTTTATTATGTAGACCAATTTGAGGCTGAAAATTTCATATCCGTGAGTTATGGGATTCAAAAATTGACTCTTTGAAGAGTTTTTGACATTGAAATGAAAAATATTGTCAATACGTTTACCTTACACACTACAGCAACGGCTTTGTTCATGTTTTGTCCCGTAATTTTGTGGGAGATTCAAGAGCGTTTGTGTGTCACTGGTCGCTCAAATGCATGTTGCGAGCGTTCCATTCCTATTCTGCAGGGTGCCCCATGAAAAAACGAACCCTCTCAATAGTGGTTTCCCGTATCACTAATACCATCATGCATAAAAATATCATGAGCATTTAATTCAGAACAGATTTACTGTGCATCCCAAAATGCAGCTTACAAAGAACCAGCGAGGTTTTGTCGGGGTTTGTTCGACCGAAACAAGAAGTCACCAACTGGTAAAAGAGAGATTCGAAGAAGCCTTCCCCGGAAGAACATCTCCTTCGAAGAGTGTCATTCACGACACAGTGCGAAAATTTAATAAAGCGAGTACCGTACTTAACTTGAACATTGGCAATAGTGGAAGATTTAAAATGA
>VOMN01064512.1:0-18189 GCA_014899125.1 Orchestia grillus
CACGCAAACGGCTCCACACGCAAACGGCTCCACACGCAAATAGCTCTGCGCGTGGAGCTCCGCCTTGCATCTACCCACAGCGATGCAAGCTAAAACTGAGAATTTATTCAAACTAAATAGTAAGGGTTATCCTTATCAACGGCCAGAAATATTACACTTTTTGTATAACTCTGCCTTAACCACTTCTGTGAACAAAAAAACATTACCATTGGTTAAAAAATAAATTGGGGTTCAAAATGCAACCAAACCGAGGCCTCCAGGATTAATACTTTATATGTATTTGAAAACCTTTTACAGTTTCTGTGGCCCAGCCTGTATAGGGCCACAGGAGCTGGACGTTGGACCGCGCAGTGCACAGCACGATAACCTGACCCCAGAGCCCAGGGCCGCACGCAACTTATTCCTGCCACAAGGCTGAAATTAACGGCTAATACATCCCTCAAGACCCCACCGCTGCATGTACACAAAGCTCCAGCTGCTCGAGGACCTGGCGCTACGGAGCAGAACATGGCAGGCCTGGGCAGGCGGGCGAGTTCTATATTTGCTCCACTAACTTCTAAATCCAGAGGCGCTGTCTCGACTCTGCCACCAAGGCGGCACGGTGCGCACGGTGTGGGTTCCAACGATGCTGCATCTCGAGGTGATGATGTGGTCAGAGACTTCAAGTGGTAGTGGTACTATATCAGTGATGCTGCATCTCGAGGTGATGTCGTGGTCAGAGACTTCAAGTGGTAGTGGTACTATTTCAGTGATGTCTGTACTCGAGGTGATGTCGTGGCCAGACGGGTATAAGTGGCAGTGATGTTATCTCGCACTCAGCTCTTCTGTTTGTTCCATCAGGGTCACATTGAGGTCACTGGGTCACAATACATTGCTATTTTCTGGACTCAGCACGAGGATGTTCATAACTTAGCATGAACGTAAAAGTTTAGGGTACACAAAAAACTTCAATTTCCTCGAAAATTCAGTGCTAGGCTGGAAGATATGACATATATTTTAATTAGGCTCATAAGAGGAATTGAAAATGTATCACATGAGTTTTATAACCATCGTCGGCCAGAAATATGGCGATATCAATAGTCCATTGGGTCGCAGGGAACACGCAACACGTCCGCCCCACTGGCTCGTGGCCATGGATAATGAGGCCACACAACAACACCACACAATGGGGACCAGACAACACAATGTGGACCACACAACAACACAACACCAGCTACAAACATTTAGTTTTCACTTCGTGTTGTACATGTAACTTTAATTTAAACAAAAATTCATAAACCACGTGTTATTAATAATCGTAGAGTTCGAATTCGTTCTAAATTTGTTGCACGAACCATTCAGACGAACGTTACATTGGACTGCGGAGTACATTGCGCTGCAGCGCGGTCCGACGCAGCGCCGCCAACAAGGACGTGTGACGTCACGGCCGTGCACGCAATAAAGGCGGCGTGTCGTGACCGGGGCCGTAGCGGCACCTTAAAGCGAACCTGCCGCCCCGCACCTCCGCAGCGCCCACTCGGGGTGCCCCGGAGTCCTCGCCTCACCGAGCTTGGAAAAGACGTAACGCGTCAGTAATTTATTTGTTTATCGTCGTAGGGAAGCTGTGGGCATTTTAAGGCCTTGCGAGGGATGCATTCCATCCGCGCTGTAGGAAAAGTAACCTAAAGTTATACAAACTGGACTCGCACGAAGAGTCAAATAAAAATTTCGTATTAACATGCCCTAAATGTCAGGGTATTCTCGACTTGCTCCTGCAGCGTGGGATGTAAACAACCCTGCTGCAGTACCTGCGGGGTGGCAGCCGGTGCAGCTATGTACACTTTTTCCATTGTACAGTCGTTGTCCGCATTGTGCGATAGATCGGTTCAAGCAAACTACGGCTCTATCTTCTTATTTACTTTTTATAAGGCCCTTTATTTGCTTTCTGGGACAAAAATCTTTTTTGTACTATTTGGTACTTGCTTTAGTTGGTACCGCTACGAGCGAGCGACGACTGTAGAGCGGCTGTTCGCTGGAACCAATCTAGCGCTCTATCCATGTGGGTGACGACTGTTTTGGCAGCCGCGTTGCAGACGTTGAGCGTCGACTCGTGCGCTGGCCCACAGCGGAACCCTGCTGCACACACCGCCGCTTGCTCGACTCTTCATTGAATAATTGAGTATGAGCGCTAAACTGAACTGACAAATAACATTTTCAATAAAAACTCTAGGGCAAAAACCCCTCCATGTTTAGAATTTTTACACGTTTTGCGTGATAATGTTCCATAGAGGGGTTTTTGCCCCAACGGTTTTATTGAAGTTGCTTTGTAAGCAATATTTTTCAATTAATGATAAAATCATTAAAATGCATTTAATCCATCTGTACCAATTACAGTAAGAGAAAAGTCTCGAGCGTTTTTATTACTTGTGGTCTACCTTGAAATGAGACTTGGGAGCGGTTCGAGTCCGCCAGCTACAGCGGCCAGAAGCCTGCGAGTGGGAGGCGAGAGTGCACCTCAATCCACCTGAGAACAGAGTTCGGGGTATGGCACGCATGATCATTTGAGCTAAAGTCCAACTCGCACACCCCATGAAATTCGCCTCTTGAATTGGCTGCAGCACTAAAAAAAATAACCTTTATTCATTCCAACACGTTATCACGTTAGGTTTTCAATGCCTTACAACTACTTGTGTGGTGAGGGATGTGAGGAATGTGTGGTTTAAGCTTGCTTTTCCAAGGGAAGTACTGAGTTCCGGGAAGTACTAGAGAGGTACACGGTCTTCATGTCATTAGTGATAAGCTCTAGAGAGTGTGCGTCACAACAAAACATTAATGTTAACGAATGTTGCGCTGTGGCTCTCTAACTCCCCCTGGCGAAGGCATCTCTTCCAGCGATGAGTGGAAGAATGAGTAGAGTAGAACTAGTAGTCCATTCTATAATAGGAGCCGTATCCGTCCGTCCCACACCTTTAGTAATTAGATAGAAGAGAATTTAGTTACAGTTCGATGTAGCTGTCGCATATCTCTAATCTTTCTTCAGTCATTTACAGAAAATCATGAAGGATAACCTTTTCGCATCTATCTTGCCATTTAATTGTTGTTTCTAATGAGTAATCACGATTAAAATATCTATAAATATCAAGCGCTTGGAAGCTGCATTTTGGTATCCATATTATGTACCATACACTCCATACACACTCTTCCTAATAACACACTTGGTGCGTTTATTTATTTCGTGTCCACATCTCCGGGAATTAGATAGGAGAAAGTTTTCGCTCAGTTGGAATACGGACACGAAAATTTCTCCTCCCAAATTTCAATATTCAGTACGAGGATTCAGTATCAGTGATACTGAAAAAAAACATTATTTCACGTAAGACAAACCCGTGAGTCAGGAAGCATCATTAGAAATTAACTTCATTTTCCTGACATTTTTACAGGGGCGCTTGTACTAGTAGTAGTGGAAATAGTAAGAGCACTAGCAGTAAGAGTAAATGGTAGTATAGGGAGACAGTTAGCAGAGAAGTAGTCTACATCGCAACATCGCAACAGAGAAGTAGGCATCGCTTGACGAACTCAGTTTATCACTCCTCGCCGCCACACCGCTGTGCACGAGGGAGTATGGACCAGGCGCTCTTAGCATCAAAACGTCTCCGTTATGGTCAGACACTACGAAGATATTGCCGTATTATTGTTCTGTAATCCAACATCTTGGTTATTGTACCAGTGCTGTGTAGCGTGGCAGTAGTGGTACTGTAGCAGTGCTGTGTAGCGTGGCACAAAGGGTACTGTAGCAGTGTTGTGTAGCGTGGCAGTAGTGGTACTGTAGCAGTGTTGTGTAGCGTGGCGGTAGTGGCAATGCATAAAAACCCAGTGGATGTTTCTAAATGTACACCCTACAATATGGTTCTCCAGAGCATCCCTTATTCCAATAAATAGTAAATAGTGTTGTTATTCAAGCCCCTCGAATTTATACTCACTGCCTTGCCGTAGCACGGATACAGTGCCTCTCTCGCTCTCTCTACAGTATTAACAGCGATTATTACTAATCTCGCCCCTATGGCTGCAGCATTGAGCAGGAGCGTTGGAGTCCCTCTCTCGTCACGGTGTAATTTGAGGTCCCATAACCGATCTTGTTGCAGGAAACACGGGCCTGCAGCGTGCTGTGATTGCAACGCGCGAGCTGCGCAGGCTCAAACCCTGAACCGTGCTGTCCAGTGGCCCTAACGAGGACCACAGCCACGGAAAAATGTGCATGTCACGCATGGATCGACGACCAACCGCGCTTGACTTACAGTGCATCTTTTTCAAAAGCAATACAACAATCACACTATAATAGGAACGATAGCAATCAACAGTTGTGATGAAGTACGTACATAAGTTTGTGATGTAAATTAACGTGGGGTATTAATACCCGAAAACGAGATGAAAAAACGGTCGAGAAGGACCTCTTCACCTGAAGCCATCGTTAGCTAACATGAACTTGACCTCGTAGCATAGCTTGACAACAGAGCCATGCATATAGGAATAAAACAAATCCTTCAATTACAATTGGTTCTTCTCTGTCAAATTCTGTGATAAATTTGCGCCAACAGCAGGCGACAGTTCCGAACGAGAGCTGACAGATGTTACGTTTTACGTCCGGCAGGTGATGTTACACACCAAGTTAGACTAGTCCACACAGAACTCAGACCACCTCAGCCTCAAAGTACACAAAACTCTCAATGCATGCCGGACGACCTCAGGCTTTCTCAATGACGAGCTAGCATTCCAATGTGTTAGGGAAAACCAATCAAACTCCAATAGAGAAAAAGTCGAATCAAGGAAAATCGACGGACATTGTTATAAAAATAAATTGTTACGAGGCCGACAAAAGTGTATTATTGACTTCGATGAGTGTTTAAGAGTTGCTCTATAGGGGTTCAACACACCCACCAAACTTGATATCACTGAATAGTCTACAACTCACCAGGCAGTCCTTCTGTCGAACACTCCACGTCAACGTTGAAGTCTCCGTAGGAAACACTAAAAATATTCTTTTATAACTCATACACTTTTCACTGATATAGAATAGAAAGTATGAATTCCACTGAGAGTTTTCACTCACACACACTACACTCAGCACAGGTAACACAACACTAAAAAAAAGTTGACCGAATGAAACAAAGTATAGACGCCAGGAGCTCGTGCACACGGCGCTCTGCTTAACTTGCCAAGAGATGGCGCTAGGTTCGATTTGTTTATATAATACAGCATTTAGGTTAAAAAAAGTAGAATTCGCTACATGGTACTATCACTTTTCGTGTTTTTTATGCTGAAAATAGAAAAAAAATTTGACGGTTACTGAAAAATATCATGGTTGGATTATCTTTTCTTTGGTAGCGTCAAGTGAAACTAACTGCACAGGTGTCTTACATTCATTTATACATGAACCCGTTATGAGCTCAGCATCCGTAAAGATGATGTCAACGAGTAGGAGGAGTGAAGGCTACCTATCCATGAGAGGAAACAGAATGAACATACTACGAAGTTGTGCTACGAGAAAGCAATTCAGCATCACGTTTTTGCCGAGCGACTAATTATTCGGAGAAAATTCTCGAATTTGTTAAACGCTGTTAATCCAGCTTCTTCCTAAATGCGGATGTAACTGCATGTGTCAATTGTCTCCCGTCCAATCTTTGCCAAGCGTCAATCTGAAATATATATATTCAGTATATTGTGTGCATGGGAATTCTTTTCAAGCTGTGCTCCGGAAAAGTTTATCATGAAAGAAGAAACCATGGATTAAAAGAGTTGAAATAAAACACATGGAACAATCGCTTTATACGAAGTTTCAGACGTTCTAGTCATTATTTTTAGTCTATGGGTTTCCTAATTGTGTTCGAATAATCATTGCATATTCAAAAGTGCATGGCTTTTAGATTTACATTTTTGTGTGAACAGATGTATTAAATCAAAACAAAATATTTTCATTCTTCTTATCGTTCAGTTATAGCATTTTCATATGAAATGCAATATTCTTCTTTAAGAGCTCATCATATTTTTTTGAAACCCTTGTCCATATTAAAGAATAGTAGGTCAAGTAAATTTAGATTAGCAAAAGTAAGGTATAGCGCTTCAAGAATATATCAACACGCTTCGTCGTGACGTTTAGTGTTTTCCAATGTCTGAGTGTGTACCATTCAAGCTTTGGTTCACGCCAGCGAAACGAATAACAGGGGCTCCACGTATGACATTAATTTATTTGAGCCATAAATTACTCTGTTGCTTCAGATACCCCGTAAATTACCTTCATTTTTTTCAGTCAGAGGAAGTAACTGAAGTTGTCTCTTCTCGCGCTGACGTCATCGCAGTCCACTGCAGTCCGCCTCGGTACGAGAGCGCAACACGGACAAGACCTCGGGACGACGACGCTTACTTGATCGGGTTTTTGCATGTAAATATAATTTAGAATACATACAGTAGTCAAAAACTTGCAATTTTTACATCCATTTTGAGAAGGACATTGAAAAAAGACGTGTTGTAGTATACCATAGAAGCCATAGAACTTATTCGGACCCACAAACAGCTATGTATAAAGTTTGTTCATTGTAATGATGTGAGAAATCCATGTCTGTAATATCTTTAAATGATGCAACACTTGTGGAAATAAATTGTTTCAAATTGTGATGAACATTCGATGCTCTTTGTCATTCCGCAACGAAGGCGTGACGCACGTTCTCATACTACGAACCACTTTCAATGTTCGAATATTTCGCATTTATACGTAAATTTCAACCTAGAACTCTGATGTAGGTTCATCACGCAGTAGAACTAATAACAGTTTTCTTCATGCAGAGTTTAAGTCGGGCTAATATTACAAAATTTAGCAGGCCTTTGGGACTTCTTTAGCGCCCACTTTGCTCATTTCCATCTCCATGTTTTCTTCGCTGATATTTCTCTGTCTTTTTTGTTCCTCCTCCTTTACTTGCTGTTTTTATGCACGTGGGATCTCGGGTGGGAACTCACCTGTGCTTAATTCGGAAGTCAGGTCGGACGTAAAGTGTGTGTACAACACTATTGCAAGCGGCGCTGACATGCGCCTGTGTCGTAGATGGAATATTGAACATCGCATCGTAAATCAATGTGATCGAAGAGAATCACGACGTGACAGGATTGTATATAAAATAGTTTGTTCTTGAATAGTTACCTTCAAAGAATACAATGACGAACAACTTCACTGAAAAAAAACATTCATTGTAACAATGAACTATAGTGAACCCCATCATTTATGACGGGGTGTGTACACTAGCGTTCTCAATAATGTACATTTGAGATCATCTTCCCGAGGTCTCATCACTCGAATGCAGTGGGAAATTTTTGCGGAAGGATTTTAGAGCACACGTAGTAATTGTGAGCTGGGAGTGAATTTTAATACGTTATTCAATATAAAAATCTGCATGCAGATTTCGGTCCACCGCAGAATTTGAATAGATTCATGGCTCAGAGCCTTATTTTGTTCGAGTAATGTTCACTATTCCAGTGAGTTTAACTTTGACCAAATGGAATTAATGAAAAATTATTCATTCTGTTTCAAACATGGCTTATGAGCGACAAACGTCCTTTTTCTAGGCGAGGTTATGGTTTTTGTTTTCTCAGACTTCGACCCTGGTAGAAGTAACCAAACCTATCATTTCACACGCAAAAAAGGATAGATGGATGAAAAAAGAAGGCTTGGACACAGTCAAGTATTCTGTAGCAGATTTTCAACAGACGTTTGCGACACCGTACGAAAGAAAAAGAAGGTAATCTCTGGCTAAGATTAACAATGCCACTCATCCCCAGAGTTGCTAGTTCCGCCATGGAGAGCTGAGGATATTTATTTGAAGCTCCACGTCCCCATGACGCGCTCAGTAGGTTAAATTTTTATAATTATTTAGGAGTTCACCCCCCGGGGCCACATTGACTGCGACCCTGATAGTGGTCATTTTTCGTTAACTTTATTCTGAGATTGCATGGTTATTTTTTCGGACAGTTCAAGTTTGAGGAACGCCTCGGGAATCCTACCCATCCCCCCAGACTCCAAGACCCGCTGGGGGACCATCCCCTTCAACGTCACCTAAAGGGTCCGGCACGAGGTCAAATGATCTCAGCGTCCCCTAATGAACAGCGCCCAGGTATTCCGTCGCCACACCAGGACACAAACCCTAAAATGCACTAAATGACAACCCCTCAATACGCCCTCAGGGGTAAAGGCAATACTGTTAGCTTAGACTGTCGAGTGCTACGCAGACTGGCGCCTTAGGAGCACACCGTTGTGTTACCTCAGCTAAAGAAAGGCCTTGGGGACTTCTATTTTTCGGGCCCATTTTGTTTCTTCCTATTGTCATACACAATTCTCCGATTATTCAATACATTTTCTTCCCTGTCCTTCTAAACTATGCGCTTCTAAGCGATGGGAATCTTGAGTGGGTACACACCTGTGCATAGATTCCACTTTTTCAAAAGTCCATACAAAATCCTCCCTCCCTTTCGCTTTTTGGATCACATGTAGCGCGAGTAGGGAGCTTTAAACTAAGAAACAATACTAAGCAAATAACACTAGCCACCGCACCTATCACAGGAATCCAAATCTGCGACTCACACTAAATGAATACGACAAAGGGAATGGAGAATACGCACGATTGTATCGTATTTTATTTCACAGTGTACATGACGCAAGCAAAGCTGAAACTCATTCACGGTTCCCAGTGCTTCTTAATACTTCGTATTACGAGAATAAATGCACGACGTCCTTAACGAAAATAATAAAATTTTAAAATAGTAACATTAATTATTATAGGGACAGAAAAACTCAACACAAAAGCAAACATTCAACGCTACAACCCGCAAGCCGCTCGCAGTGTTTCACGAAGATTTTTTCACATTACAAAATGATATTTTTGCCAGTTCGACAACAGACATTAGTATGGTAGCGAGACTAAGTTCATGAGAAATTTGGAGGCACCTCCCTGACGCGGCTGTAGCAGGCAGTGCGCTAGGCCCGCCTCAGCTGTGGCCCAAGGTGTCCGGCATGAAGCTGCTCTTTAGACGTAATGTCTGCGCTCGTTGTGGCCCCACAGCTAAACCCTCGTAGAACAGCATTTGGTTCAGCCTGAGACTTCCGACGCGTTTTCCGCTTTGCTGTTGAAAAGCAAGTAACCCTTGTTCTACTCCAACTACTTGATGTAAATCCTCCCAGGCACAGGTTTCATACCCGGACAGCAGGATTTCCAAGGCATCACAAAGTGCTTCCCCTGTAAACGAAAGCGTTCACCTCACGTTGCCCACTACACTCACGTGTTCTCACGCCTATTATGAGGCATTGGGAAACCAATTTGTCGTTTTGGATGCCAACGCAGATGGAAAGTTTCTTCAATCTGTTAACAGTGACTGCACATGTGACCGACGATGCATTCACACGGTCTGTGTAATCAACATTAACGTGTGAACACAACCACCACCACCACCACAGAGTCGACATATGCCTACAGCGACCGTTGAACCTTCATCGACCTAAAGGACCTCACGGACACGCTGCGTAAGAACGCAGCTAGTTTTTGTAAAAAGCTAAATGCAGCTTTATCTATACACACAAGGCTACCGCTGGTTTTTCGTAGAATGCTAAGTACAGCTTTGTTGCGCACACATATAAAGCTGCAGTTAGCACTTCATACATAGGCTAAAAGCCTCATTGCATGCATCCATACATCCATAAGGATGCCGCAAGTTTTTCAACCAGAGCTGAGAGCAGAGCCCTACGGCCACAACAATGAGGTCGTTACAGAGCGAGCAGGGTTAAGGACGGCCACTACACCCGCGCTAGTCGTGTTCGCTGATCCAATACGCGGAGCACCAATTGGCCGTCACATCCCTTCGCTTTATTAGCAAAATGTTTATCATTACGAAAGAACACAATACGGTGAAATCTTTTTCGAAAGTAACACGACAGATTAAGAAGTATTGTGCAGGTTTTCAGAGACTACATCCCCACATAATAAATTTTTTCCGAATTTTCAACACAACAGTTCTATGCAATGTCTTGTGGTGAGAGTCATTTTTGCAAATACTCGATGGGCTTTGAAGAATGAAAGTCTTCTACTGTCATTCGGAACTTGAACGCAATTAAGCCGAAGTTCACTATTCCGCTCGGTTCCCTCGACAGGTCATCACGAAAGGCTCAAGTTGCACTTCAGATGCCCTGCAGTGGAGACGAGGACCGACGCCTCACTGGAGGAACCATCGTCGAGTCGTCAGCTGCGTCGACAGCGACGTACTCCTGAGGTGAACATCTCGAACTGAACAATTACTGAGAAGCAACACAAAATGAAAGTCATCAAGAGCTAGCATTCATCGTCTTAAGTGAGGCAAATTCTACCGAATACATAAATCGCCATGATAGAGAGCGTTCTAATTCACGAATAGAAAATGGTTTGTTAGAAAGTGAATCGGAAATTGAATACGGTTTGAGACCGGTAATTAGAGACGCAGAGCACAAATTTGGAAATTATATTTTAGGTGGCCAAAATTATACGCTATAATAGATACCCCGGGAAAAAAGTTAGACTATTTTAGACTATATTGACGGTGCCACAGGCACTCGAGCAGCAATGCTCAGCAGTCCGGTCTGCGAACAGCAGCGGTCTGGCAATGTTAGCGCCGCTCGAGTCCATAAACTTTAACGCAACCCTTAGCGATCAAATAATTTGGGCAATAGTGATCCAATTAGCTGGGCAGGGGAAACTACACAATTGCAACCTTATGTACATCTGCAATAAGATCGCATTTAGCTGTTCACAAAAACTAGCAGCATCCTCATGAAAGAGGAGATTCACATCGTTTGGTTGCTGAAGTCCTAAGGCCAAGTCCCTGCAATGTACGATGAAAGCACGTACTAGTAAAACCAATATTCAAACTTAACAGGAGTGTACACGATGTCTGATTGCGTTGAAAAAGACAGTCTGCTGGTTAATAACAGCGATATGACGATTTTTCATTCGCCCCACTAACTGACCCAGAGACAACTAAAGAACAACAAGCAAAAACAATCCATTAAAACTAATTATTCGCATGCAGCATGCTTTCGACTATTCAGTCGCCCTTCATCAAATAAAGAAGCCAAACTCTGCGAAAGTCGGAATAAGGGGAAGTGCCTGGAGGATCGAAGAATACGAGGAGTCGTGTCGTGCAAGTTTTAAGAAAAGACCTACAGCAAACAACCTGCAACACACGTACCCAACGAGTTACGTGACCTTAAGACCTATATTCAGGACTCATTACGGTATACGGTTATAGAGAAATATACAGTTTCTGTAACAGACGCAGTTTACGAAATTCTGTTCGTGCACTGACACTATTCTAAATTCGTCTAGCATACAAATAACCTCGCAGACGACGTCATATAAAATTAGTGCTACAGCTATTTGATCGTTAGGATTTTAACTACTACGGTAATGAGGCTACGCCTGCGCCTTCCAGCCAACGACCAATAATGGAAGTCGGAAAGAGCGCTTCTACCGGAGACCCCGCCACCACGTGATGTGGGTGCCCCGCTGGTGTAGTAGAACGTCATGGCGACGTCTACGTGGAGCGTACTTTTGAAGTTTTAAGAAATTACGACGAGGCCCAGCGTTATTTTCTTTGCTATCGTCTCACTATTCTTGTGGATTGTGCTTTAATATAAAACGATGCCTAGTAAGCGATTAGAACTCGAGTCACTAGTTTTAAGACGCATTATGAAGCTACACGACCATAAACTTGAGGTATAAGGACACTTACACAAGAGAACTCGCACGAGCTCCTTTTAAAATCTATTGAGAAGAAACTATCCCGCCACACATCAACATCCATTTCTGTCGAGTTTCGTAGAAGTTGAGTAGTTACGGGAAGTGGCCAATAAAAAATGAATTACAAGGTTATCCACAAATCAATTTGAGAGCACAGAATGGATCATCCTGAGCTTTTTTTACGCGATAACTCTTAAATTAGTTGCGTTGACCCCAGCAGCGCCGGCAGCTCACGCATGGAGGCAACGAGCAACAACCCGGTGCATCATTTGGACGTCGCCGCCCTCGACGAGAAATAAAGACGATTTCAACTGTACAAGGAAACAGGAGGCAGGCTACAAGAAGCGTTTCTATCTATCCCAGAAGCAGGCACCTAAACACGTCCCTGAGAAGAGAACGATGGAGATTAACAATTTCGTGTCGGTTTGGTAAATTGTAACGACGAGCATTTGCTCAATAACCACACCTCGTCAGGCATCTTGTCAGAAAAAGTCGTTAAATAATCATTACTAAGTATTAAAGTGTAACCTCCTTATACTTCTAAGAGTGCTAACAGCGACAGGATGCTTCTCAAGGAAATAAACAATTGGAGAAAAATTCAACACATCAATTGATAAATGAAATACATAGATAAGGCATCGAAGACACTCAACAAGATGTCGCTTGCACAGACCAGTCGAGACGACAGAGAAAGAACAACTTAAAAATTGAAGACGAGGTTAGTATAACTTTAAAAAGGAAGCTAAAAGACCCTCTTGTAATCAATGTCGCTAAATCAGCAGTGAGTACATAGGGATATCACTGAGGTAAGAAGATTCCAAGAGATTCATTACAAGCATGCGCAGTATCAGCGAACATGCTCCCAGAATCCCTATGTTCTCCAAACACACTGGAGAAGTGTTTTCACGGCACCTTTCTTCATTGATAGGTACGGCTGAACATGAGGCTCCACCGAGCTCATCAGCTGTAGTTTTGCAGCACTGGTCATCGTCGTCCACGTCCAGCTTGAATTGAGGCAGACCGACTACACCACAAAGCAAATAGATCTTCGACCTGTCAGCTATGGCGCTGTGGCCGCCTAGCCAAGAAGACAAAACCTCCACAGCCTCTCACTGCACTTCCACGAATCAAACTCGGGATGCACAAACTGATGCATAGAAATAACAAGCGATACCGTTTTGCATAGGGTGACTCACCACGGGAATATGATTTTACAGAGTTCGGACTTTACAGATCCCGCGGTCGTAGGTTTCTAACTTGGGATGAACCTCACAACAGTTATCGTGGCATCTCGTAGTTTCGAATGAGATTTCTACAAAGTCTTCACACTAAGATACATAATTGGGATCAATCACTGCATAAATTCACTCCTAAATGGGTGAAAAGCTCCCAAAAAAAATGACTACTGAGCACCAACTCCGCCACGGTGCCCTGGACAACGCAAATCAGGCTTCAAGAAAAGTAAGGCGCAATACTAGTTGATGCAAATGCATATTCAAAAGTAATCGAAACGGATTTTTTCACTGTCACCTTTAAAATGAATGAGGCTTCAATTGTTAAATGTACATCAGATCTCTGTAACCCTAGGCAGCTGCTAACGAACTCAACGTATTTAACCTGTCAACTGCCACTGCCCAGGGGGCCGGCGGTACATTCACACGGTCAGCGTACTTGACAGCAAACGGGGGAATGCAACAACCACGGCGTCCACATATGTCGACAGAGACCGTGTAAATACAACAACCACAGCGCCTCGGTTCGGTCAATTACCACGCAATTTTGAAACTTTTTTGCATTGACAGAACTCGCCGACGCAGCAGGTTGTATGAACACGGCCGTGATAACGATATTCAGCATTTAAATTACTGAAACGCGAGAGTTTCGTGCATCCATGGTCAACTGTTTCTATATACAACTCAAGTCAAAGGGTCTTGTGTAGAGAAGCTTGAGTGTGATCTTCGACATCTCTATTGGAACCATTCTCCAGCGGACTGGAACCAGTTGTGCTAATTAAATAATTATCAAATTAAATTAAAAAAACAAGACATGAAGCGCACATGATTAGAGTTCAGGTAAGTGAAGTGCGGACACCGGCTGAAATTTTACGTGATGCGCGCAAATACAACGCAAAAGAAACCCACGTGACTTTTCACGCCACAACCACGTCGAATAAACAACGATATATCCATAAAGATGTGTCTTGAAAACATGAATTTCTTCATACACGTGACGGGGCAAATCTGGACAAAAAAAGGACCGAATACACACAATTTCAGAAAGTTCAACAGCGAGAACCGCATGCGACGCAAACCCTCATTACAGACGCGGGTGGTGCCGTGCCTCTACAGACCGGCGAGAGGCGAGACGCACAGACACAAGGCAACACCTCAGCCAAGGAAACCCATCCATAGAGTGGCCTGTAACCCCTGCTGCAGCGTCGGTGAGGAGACGAAATAGGTTGCCCCAACGGAAAGCAAAGATTTTTAGATGGGTTATGTTTACCAACAGTCGCCGCCAGGGACGCTTGATATGGGCAGTGAGCATTTCCGACGGGCAGGAAGTTCAACAATGAAGAAGATATATTACAGAAGACACGAATCACATGGGATACACGGTACCGCTTCTAGGGGCATGGATTGCCAAGTCTTCAACAGAAATAGAACAACTGAATAAAATACATTTTTGTGACCACATTGCAGGCAATTTATTAGCGCGGAACATAGATAACAAATACATAAGTCACGTCATCCCTGATTTGTACATTACCATATGGAATAATCTACTATCCTCAAATTCAATTGCTGGGAAACTTGGAGTTGAACAAGAAGAAGAGCAGCAGCAGCAGCAGCTCTATGTATTTCACCCGAGGCAACGAGCATCTAAATGAGAACAAATAATGAACATTAGAGCGGAGAGGAGCAAGTACAATTGGCCACACGCTTATTTTGACGAGTGGGCTGACCAGGACCGACACGACCAGCATAACGTACTACTTCTCCGCAAGAAGAGCCCAGGAATCCTACCCACTCCCAGGAATGCTTCGTCCTCAAGATACACCAGCATGTATTACTAGGCAGAGAGGCCTATGTAAGGAGAAATGTGAAATAATTAAATCATAGTTTTTCAGATTACTCTAAAATCGACCACCTGTATGATCTAAATATACGTCTCATTAAATAACAACAAACTAGTAGGCACTTACACTATACTAACAACCAATTCCATTGCATGGTACGAATAAAAGCAATCACTATATCTTTGAAGTGTAAAGTAAATTAAATTAATTGCAATACATAGAAAGAAAAATGAAGTAACGGAGAATACATAAAGTAAGAAAAAAAGCTCTTGAAATGCAGCTCAAAGCATTTGCTGTGTCCTCTAAATAAAACAAGAAACTTTACTTCAAAACAACGACGACCATACAATAAGAAAGCACACGACCATTTCTTTTCAGACGTTCCGACTTGAAAATGAGACGTGAATTTCGCAACAAGGTCCATGGAATTTCAGCGATTTCAAGCTAACCGCCCACACAAAACAGAACATTTTATAGCTCCCTAAAATCGCAACTCAGGTCGGGCTCAATTCGTTAGAGAGAAACAAGATTAATATACGTGAAGTAATCGAATTAAATCTTTGGAAATTGCACGTTCATTCCGGTGCTATGTAGAGATTGAATGCATAATGAAGGTTTGCAACAACCACCAAACAATGGAGCTCATCTTCAAAACAAGGTCAAAGTTAGCACAGTAAACACATAGAAAAAATAATGCTTAACAATAGTATAAATATAACAGTACAGATACACTTCAATACTACGACAAATTTGACGCCAAGCGTTTCATTGTTCGTTCAAATCATTTCACGATTCACATGCATCAGGTTGTAACACAAGTACTGCTCGCTTTATTAATTCACCATTTCGAATAATTGAAACGCGTGCTTAGTTAAATTTTAATCTTTTACATAATCGCTGCCTGTACCAACAATCTTGGTCTTCCAGTTTGCAATTTTTAATAGATAGTTTTATTAGGAAGATTCTTTGTTTTTTCTTTAGACAAAGAGAAGTTTGAGCTCATTTTTGAATTCATCTGAAAAATGCAGAGAGTTTGCCGTGGGATACGAAATCGTGCAGGTCTATCGAACACACGAAAATCCGACAGAATAACATGCGGACACATTGAAGCAACTGTGAAAGTTTCACAGGCCCGCAGTGACGCGAGCTCCATCTTCCGCTACGGAGATTAGCCTTCAAGACGATGCGCATCCCCCCACAACACAAGCTACTCAATGCAAGAGTCAAGCTTTGTATTTAAAAATACCACAGTTTGCCTCGTTTATCAGATATTGCTCCGTTCAGTTTTCGTCTTTCCAGTAGTCAATATGCTTGTCTCAGAAAAACAATTTTTACATTGTAGAACATAGTCGAAAGCGGCTGGAACACTTTACAGACTCAAAGAAATGATTCCCTAACAGCGATATCACAAAACTAGTCTATAATTAAATAGAAGATATGGACAAAATACTAACTGAACTATAAGAAAAGAAAATTTCAAAAATCACAAGAAATAGATCTCGATTGAATTGAAAAAAACGAGCCGAACTTACACTACGACCTGATGTCAAAAAAAAAGAAACATTTTTTGACACTCGCTGAGAATACGTTACGTAATCCACTTAACAATAAATCCGACCAAAATGATCTAAAAATGAGAAACACGGCCGAAATAACGGGACAGGTTTGAAATTAAGACGGAATTTTGAGTCGAGTCCTAGAGCCCGGCCCCTGAGCCAATCGTAAAGCAAGCCAGAGTGCTGACGTCCCGCCCTGGGACCTCGAGACGGCGACACGCGCTTGTCGCCTCAGCACCACGAGGGCGACACGCCTCATGCACGCGTCTTGGCATCGTCAGCCCAAGTCTAACGAGCATGCGGAACACATCAATATTACTCAATATTACTTCGTATTCCACACATTAAAGGATTTGTTAGGAAATACACAAACTTTGATCTGAGCTTCCCGCCTTCATCTTGAACGTCATGAATCTTCACCATGATTCATCTTTATTTTGCTTCATCACAGCACCCTCGACAAGTACAGTATGTATTTCTGGGAGCACGAAGGCAAGGAAAGGAGGCTGACGGCAGGCACTGCACTGACGACACCAGAGCAAGGCATCAATGCTGGACACAGAGCCACGAGTATTAGCGTAGCAGTACTGCATAAAAAATGTATTCGGTTAATGGTAATAAAAATGTTACAGACTTCGGCTCAAATTCGAAGTGTCAAAGCTTTTGCAAATGCGAGGAATTTCAGAAGAGGGAAGGGTTTCAAAATAAGAACAACTGTCGATAAAAAAATCATAGACAAATGCCATTTTATGAGAGCAGAAGGGCATCGATCTGAGACGTTGGTCACAATCTCCAAGAAGAATGAACATAAGAGAGCGACACGCCATCAGCAGAATGCTGGACCTCCCAACACGCTCGTGCACCAGCTGCTGCCAAGTCTGCCAGGCGGAGCTCAGGACACCACGAGTGAATGGAGCTCACTGGCTACGAGAGGCTCTAAGCCGCGACGCGCTCCATTAGCCGCCCTCTCTTCGCTCGAGACTCTTACCAACTCGTGAGGAGCGCCAAGTCTACAACGTGCGTTGAAACCGTTCAAGTCTCCAGCTAGAAAGTTTGTAAAGAAGTCATGCTAACTTTATGCGCACACAAATCAAGCTCAAGTTCAGAGTAAAACATTTAAAAATACTCATTATTATCATTAGTTCCGTTTTACCAGCGCAGTCATATACTCTTGGTACTGTTAATATTTTCATTCAATACTTGCATGCAGAACTGATGAGTATTTTGCGAGCAATTTCAAAATTTCCAAGATTTTGACTATCAAAAATAATTATGCTTGTGATAATTCATCAGTTTTGGAAACGAATTGCTACAGCAGAATTCTCTAGCCTCACAATCTGTGAATAAGCAGAATGTACGACGCTTCTTCATGGCCATTTTCTCCCCAAATTATTATAAAAAATTACCCTCAAAATTACAATTTATAGTGCAACCGCTGATCAGTCGATGAAAAAATTTATGGTAGAAAATATCTCAGGTTGAATTATTTGTTATTTGTTAGAACATCGAGTCCAGCAATCGAGAAAGCACGACAGCATCACGCAGAGCTCCTGACAAGTTCATCAACCATCACCGCCGTGGATGACCCACCCATCATGCAGCTGAGGCTCCTCGTGAGTTGAGTGGAGGGAGGTGGCCCTACACAGGCAGCGCGGGCACTGATTTGGACAGGTCCCTGTATGGCCAGACATGTGTGGTGGTGGTGTGACACCTCTACGCACACACGACTGCCACACATACATCTGGCAATGTGCTACAGCGTGACACCAACCCA
>VOMN01064533.1:0-22152 GCA_014899125.1 Orchestia grillus
GGTGTTCTGTGTTGGGTGCTGGGGGTTGCGTATTGGGTGCTGGGTGTTGGGGGTTGGGTGCTGGGTGTTCTGTGCTGGGTGCTGGGTGTTCTGTGTTGGGTGATGGGTGTTCTGTGTTGGGTGCTGGGTGTTCTGTGTTGGGTGTTGGGTGTTCTGTGTTGGATGCTGGGTGTTCTGTGTTGGGTGATGGGTGTTGTGTGTTGGGTGATGGGTGCGATAAAACCCCCTATATCACGTCTCTTTGTAAGACCCCCTGTGATGCCGCCCTTGCCTCCGCAGGCGTGAACGACACCACCAGCAGCCAGGACAAGTGGCTGAGCAGGGTGGAAGGCAGCGGCTGGATGGCGAACATCAAGGACACCCTCGACTGTGCCTGCCTTGTGGCGCAGTGCCTGCACCAGGTGTGTCTCACTTGTGGCGCAGTGCCTGCACCAGGTGTGTCTCACTTGTGGCACAGTGCCTGCACCAGGTGTGTCTTACGTGTTGCACAATGCGAGCATCAAGTGCGTCTCACTGGTTGCACCAGATGTGTTCTACATCTAATTACTGCAATGCAAGGCCACTTTGGAGGTCTACGGTTTCACAATAGTGGATCCTATTGTCGAAGCTGTGTTTCGGGTGCCTAAATGTGGTGTTTTTTAACTTCAGGATAGGGTTCTTGGGCGTCCCCAGCTCGGCTAGAAAGGGGATTATTCCGGTAAGAAAACTTTAATAACAACATCGTTGAAAAGTTACAGGACTTGGAGATCTGTCTTCAGCAGGATGTCAGAGTGGATTTGGTTTCCTAATTTTGTTATAAACGAACTTGAACAATTGGTGGTAACCATGAAGTCGTGCGAGGTTGAGTTGAAAAATAATTTGCCTAGTCGGCGGAGAGGCCCACCAGGCTCTCCGCCTCGAGAAACTGTTGTGTCTGTGTGCCATATGCTCTGACTCGGATTCTATTTCTCGAGTGAGAAAGGCACGTCTAGCTAGCGCATATTGTCTTAAATTCTTACGAGATAATATCACACGATATGGGTCGAGAATTGACGAGTAATCGGTCGGAGAGAAAATAGTCACTTCGTCTGAGATTTTGGCTCGAGCGTCGCCCATTGGGTCATTCATCATTCAGTGAATTCTTTTATTATGAGGTTAACGCTTGGGCCGACAAAAGTATGAATTAATACATTGAAAAGAGGATCCGGTCAGAGATAGGATGGGGATGGGATAGGGAAAGTGAACTGACTGAATGAGTGCAAATTACTCTCCCGACACTATAATTCACCAGGTTTTCCTCTACAACATCAATATTTCAAGTCATGACCTCAAATCAGTACTTTAACCTTCGGTCGACCAAAAGGACCTTATTGTCAAGTTTCGTAAGGATACTGGTCATTTTTTCAAAAAGCTGAATTGAGCCTGATACCAACAAAAATTCTGTCGTTATAAGGCTAGAAGAGTGCCCCAGATGTTGACGACAAAGCTTACCTCGGCAGGAGGGCGCCAGTGTGCTGGTGCACGACACCACAGGCCAGGACGCGGCGCTTCAGGTCTCGGCCCTCGCCCAGGTCATCCTCAACCAGGACTGCCGCACCGTCAGGGGGTCTGTGGCTGTGCTGTGCTCGCTCTGTGTGTGCGCAGTATGTGATTTGTGTGTGTTTTGAACGTGTTCTCTTTGTGCTCTATATGTGCTCATTATGTGTTGTGTGTGTGTTCTGAATGTGCTCTGTGTGTGTGCTGTGCTCGCTCGGTGTGTGCTCAACATGTGCTCTGTGTGTGCGCAATATGTGTTGTGTGTGTGTTCTGAATGTGTTCTGTGTGTGTGCTCGCTCTGTGTGTGCGCAATATGTGCTGTGTGTGTGTTCTGAATGTGTATTCTGAATGTGTTCTCTTTGCGCTCTGTGTGTGCTCACTATGTGTTGTGTGTGTGTACTCGGTTCTCTGTGTGTGTACCCGGTTCTGTGTATGTTCACTGTGTACGGTGTGTGTGTTCTCTCTTCACTCTTGAATAAATTGAAATCTGAGCATTTTTTTAAATAATGACTACACGATTTCTGGACAGGAAGGAAGAGTGAGGGCTGGGAATCTTCATGAGTGGAGGATGCTAGTAAGCGTAAAATTTGAAACTGTCTAAGTTGTTCACTTAAATCGGCTGTGTTTTCTATGAGTTGAATGTTTCTTTAATAAGTACTCGTACGATTTCTATGGAGGAAGGAGACGTGAGGTTTACAAACCATTACGAGTGAAGGATGCTTGTGAGCAATAAAATTTAGAGCTAAATATAGATAGACTTGGTCTTCCCTCTTGTCTGATGGGAGTTGCAGGAGAGAAAACTTGACAGTAATATTGCAAGAGTAGACCTTGTATTATAATGCTAGGAAAATATCTGACTTAAAACAGGCTGAGTTGCTTGACTGGATGCCTGTGTTTCAGTCCCCAGATGTATCTCTCTCTCTCTCTGATAGAAGAAAGGCTACTCTAAATGTAAGAGTTATTTCTTGATATTCCTCCTGTTTACTTGCTTTCGTCCCCATCTTTTAAGGTTTTTTAGTTTTTTCATCACTTTCCCTGCCAATTTCTGGTCTATTCAAGGCTGTGCTGTCTCCCAGTAGCGGTTTTTCCCAACCGTCTCTTACGCCTGCACCTCTCAAAAAATTTATTGTTACCTCTCGCATCATACTAACTCATGGCTGCTTCAGGGGGTACCACTATGCTCAAAGGACACGTGTACGTACACTGCCGGCCTAAAGTGTCAGACACTTTTTAAACAGAAAGATTTTTGAATACTGGGAGTAAGTTTTTTCTGAAACTTTTGTACATAACAGTTAAGGATCGTTATAATGTTTTGTGTTAATTTAATTTATTTTTAATCGCTTAAAAGTGAAATGAGAACAAATCAATTTTAATAATGAAAAATAAGTAGCCAAAAATGTGGTACAAATACAAACAGTAAAAATATGGTTATTTAGAATGTATGTATACATATATTGCAGCTCATCTTATCTTCTGAGTCACTACAATGAAGAATAAGTTTTAAATTTAAGTTTATGAACATAGACCCGCCAGCTTGCATCATAACCAAGTCTCACAAAATGGATATGTCGGTTAAGAAAAAGTAATTGATCTGAAGATACAAAATGAAAGTGTTAGAAGAAAGATAGTTCATAACTTGAGCTTTCTAAAAGTGTCGTCGAAAGATTATCAAGATGTACAGACGCCGGATCTTCGTCGCTGCCTCATGAAGTAGGTGGACTGATGAAAAGGTCCATCCAGGAAGGTGGATTCATGAGAAGACTGTCTCTACAAAAAAGATAGATTGAAGTTAGCATCTGCTATTTCTTGCGAGATTAATGCCACCAACGAGATGAATATGTGAAGGAAGAAGACGTTTAGCTTGTAAGTTGACGGTTAGATGAAATAGGCTTGTGCGCACGATAACCTTTGAAGAAATCTCTCATCAGCAAGAAGAACCAAAAGCAAAGGTTGGCCTGCCAGTCGCTACTACTCATGTCCAGTCTTGTGAAACCCCAATCAGTGGTCAAATGTTTTCTTCGGTGATGACAACAAAGTTAATTTATTTGGCTCTGACGGGAAAATATTTGTAAGAAGGCGTTATGCTGAAAAGTGATCAAGCAAATGATATGGTATGGTATGGTGGTGTCAGGGCCATGGTGTTTGGGATGTTTTCGAGTCGTGAAACACCTCTTATCCGCTTGAATACAAGAGTAAATGCAGAAATAAATAAGAACATACCTCAAGATCACGTCATTCCAATAATTCGATGCTCAAAGTATGAAAATCCTATTTTCATGCAAGATGATGCTCCATGCCATAGGCCTAATTCTATCATGGAATATCTAAACGAGCAAAATTTGAAAGTTAAGGATTTGAAGCCCTCGAGTCCAGACCTGAATCCAATTGAGAACCTTTGGAGCACTTTGGGAGCGCGTGCAAAGACTTGGAATGCAACAAACACTAAAGATTTGAGGCTTAAACGTCAAGAGGAATGGGGACAATTGCCTCAGCAGAATGTGTTCAGCTCATAGAATCCTGCAGCAGGCGGTGCACAGCTGGGATGGAGAGCAAGGGTCTATTCACTGAACAGTAAATTGATTGTTGTTGCTTGTTCGGGTCACAAATGTCACAATGCATTCTAGGGAGCTCTGTGTTTATGTCCCGCATTTTTGGCCATTTAGCTTTCATTATTAAAATTGAGTTACTGATATATTTGTTCAACCCATTAGAAACAAATGAAATTGATACGTTGTATTATAAAAACCTCAACTATTATGTATAAAAATTTCAACAAAAACTTATTCTGAATATTCAAAGAATCTCGAAAGTGAAAAAGTGTCTCACATTTTTGGCCGGCAGTGTACTCGTGTACGTCTCCTTTCATAGAACGTCTTCTACTGTACAATTGAAAGCAGTACTTGAACGTATGTTTCCTTTTCCAGAAATTTGATCATTAAAATAATTTATCATTGAACACTTCTGAGACGTGCTTACGTTACCTGTACATAACAAGAAACAAACGCATGAATATTTTTCTTTTACGTGCCAATTAATTTAGAGTGTAAAGAGGTAATGGTCTCCGCCCTGGCAGGTTCGAGGCCCTCATTGAGCGGGAGTGGGTACAAGCAGGGCACCCGTTCACGTCCCGCCACTCGCGGTCGTGCTACTCGCCCCCCACTCACCGCCACAGCCACAACGCCCCCTCCTTCCTCCTCTTCCTCGACGCTGTGCATCAGATCCACCACCAGTTCGCCTGCAGCTTCGAGTTCAACCAGGACTTCCTAGTGATGCTCTTCGAGCACTCGTACAGCTCGCAGTTCGGTGGGTACCTGCAAGGGTGACGTTTGCTTAAATGTCCTGCGAGTTTTGCGGACGACAAGCCTTTGTTTCGTCTGTACCTCCGTGACAGAAGACGAAGTTTAAAGCTTCTAATGGTTTACGAGTACATAATCACAGGCTTATGTTTATTTGCAATAATGAGATTAAGTTCCGTTTGTTTAAAATCTTGCTGCAGTCTTTACGAAATGGTCAAATATTTTACAAGCGGCCCTTTTAGGGTTAACGAGGGCAATCTTCACGAGCCGCAGTGCATTTGGAGAGGTTTTCTCCAGCGTGTGAACTCTGCTGAGGTAGTAAAGCGACAGCACCTGCAAGCTGTAGTAAAGTTTGGTCTACATGTATTGCCTTTAGCTTTGTAGCCCTTGAATCTTGAGGGTCCTGCTTCGAAATAAGAAGAGTACCTTACGTCTAGACTGCGACTCCAGAGAGAATACATGGAATAAACCAAAAATTCTGTGAGCACCTCGTACTCCATACAATATCAATTCGAGACACTTGAGCAGTTGAGTAATCCTAATGAAGACTGCGTCTTAAACATCGAGGTAGATTATCTCCGTGTCACTGGCGGCACAGCCTCAATTCCAGAATTGCATCTTGGAAGTTCAAATTTTATGACACTACGTAGTGTAGGAATGATCCTTTTAAATAAAATTAATAGACAAATAAGTAGGCTTCCTATTCCATGAGTACAAAAAAATGTCCTTCCTTAGACGCTCATCACGATCGATTTGTGTTCGAGTTTTAAGAACTGTATTCCCTAAGTTGAATAATTCAGCAAGTTCAGAAATTCCAGCCTCGTAGTTCAGCAGGTGAGGACGCACTTCATGTTTTCTACTTTCGTTTGTAGAATTCTGACCAAGACAGATTTCGACAAGTGTTCAAGATTGTGTTATATTGTAAGCAATCGTAACTAACACGTTTGTAATTTTCGCGCGCTCTTTCCCCTCTTCAATTGGACTGTCGAATTTGTATGCTGTGGTGGTGTAGCTGTACGATGCAGTGTTGTGGTGCAATGGTGTTGTTAAATTGTCACGTCATCACATCACGGTGTTGTGGCGCGACCGTGTAGTCGCGCAACCCGTCAAAAATGACGGCACTTCTTGCGCTTGCTCTTCAAACCAATAATATTTTTGCCGCGACGTGTGCAGTGGGTCACATGTGTTCCTCATCGTTTACTTTGAAATCAACTGATCACAACGAAACTTTTAACCGAAATGATGTCGTACCATTTTCTATGAAATATAGCGGTTAATATCCTTTAGACTACATACATTTATGGAGCGATATTCTGTATCCTATCTACGACGCTGCTGTATTGCTGTATATCAGCGCTGCTTACAGCAATATTCTCTCACTAATCTACAGTGCCACAGCATCACGGCACTGTAGTGCCACAGCATCATAGCACTGTAGTGCCACAGCATCATAGCACTGTAGTGCCACACCATCACGGCACTATGGTAAAATAGTGTCACTACACACGGCACTGATGGTACGATATATAGTGCGACAGCATCACAATGCCATCTCACCAACACATGTGACAGGCACGTTCCTGGGCGACAGTGAGTACGACCGCTTCACAAAGGGGATCAAGAAACACACCACGTCCTTGTGGTCCCACGTGAACAGTCCGGCCGTGCTGCCGCAGTACCTCAACGCCATGTACCAGCCCAACCCTGCCGTCATCTGGCCCAGCGTGGCGCCCGTCAGTCTGGTATGTGGCTTGTTGTTGTCGTACTCTTTGTTGTGTCCGTTGTCTCACGCCGCCGTCAGTCTGGTGTGTAGCTCGCTGTTGTCGTACTCTTTGTTGTGTCCGTTGTCTCACGCTGCCGTCAGTCTGGTGTGTTGCTCGCTGTTGTCGTACTCTTTGTCGTGTAATTTTAGGCCCGGCGTTGATGTTAATGTTGTGTAATTTGGGCGTTGATGTTGTGTAATTTAGGCGTTGATGTTGTGTAATTTAGGCGGCCCGTTGTAATTTTAAGAATGTGACTACAAACAAGTTACTTCAGGTCACATGGGGACTCCATTCACAGGCCGAGGTTCATATTTTGGTGCGTAACGAAAGGATTAGGAGGCAGGTTTATCGTTCGAGATTTACAGCCTTGCAGTTAACTGTCGATTGTAATTTCAGTGGATTTACAGGCTCGTTTTCTGAAAAACCTTTTAGTGAACAATGAGTTACATTCTGTCAGGAGACAATCATTTACTTAAAGTTTTGCCATAATTTGGGTTTTTGAAAATTGAGCTCGTCATGGGAAAAGCACTCAGTCGCTTCATTTATGGTATTTAGTTTTTCTTGTAATAAAGCATTCGGTAGCGTGAGTTTTTTCTTAGCTTACAAGCAATCCTTATTTGTTGCAGGTGATCTGGGTGAAGGTGTTCCTGAGATGGGTACTCGACCTGTCCCCGCTGGAAGCCGGGGAGCGACTGATGACGTCACTGCGGGAGCACCACGCTGCTATCCGCGGTGACGTCATCAAACTGCGTCGCCAGCTGCGCCAATTAGAAGAGCAGGCTATCAAGGAGGGCATCTTGGTGCCATCTGTAGCTGAGTGAGCGCTCTTTACATCATGCATTATGCGCATTCTTGGCGGAAACGGATTTTTTTCGCTGTTCGATAGAAATATTTACCTAATGGTGGAAACGCCCGCCGTAAAGGTTCTAATGCGTAGGAATGAGTTGTTTACCTACGAAAAGTTTTTTCCCACCTTGTTTGGGTGATTTATGGGCGGAGGTAAACGCGTGAGTAAAACTCGAGGAACTTGGCTTTGAAGTGATTTACGGGCCTGCGCAACGAGCTTCTGCAGTTGCTACCTCGAGTGACTGAGTGTCGTGCGTGAACTCTGGCCCCTAATATTTGTGCTGATGGAGAACGGCTGGAGACGCGGGAAGTTCATTTTATTTATTCTATTTTTTTGTTGAAGATTTTGTGACGACAAGAATATACGTGCCTGTTGTGGGCGAGTCTTTGTTTGCCTGAGGAAGAGCGGAAAGCTGTGGCTCATTCTACACGCGCTCTGTAGGCAGTTTTTGAGGGAATTAATCATCGGAACGTGTTATGAAATCATTGTCATCCAAGCTGAGGAAGGATTAATTGAAGAAATGTCATGAAAGAAGCATTTTTTATTTGAACTTCAAAATCTAAATTTAAAGTTCAATATGGGCTCCATTGAAAAAACTAGCGCTGAGTGTGCCCGCCTGATGTAGTCAGCAGCACGCTCACCTTTCTGTTAGTTCGATTTGAGACAATACGCGACTAAAATTTTCACTTTTTCAACACGGATTCTGGTGTTCGAGAGATCATTGTACAAAGTATGCAGCATGTGTTGAATAGTAGTGTTTACTGTCTGAAATTGATTTTGCGTTTGTTGGAGACCTCAATCCTGTTAGAACGGTGCTGCTTAAGCACCGTAGCTTCGCGTAAAAAGTCTTGCTAGCGGAGAAGTTTTAATGCTTTACTTGTGCAGTACTCTAAATCTAGTAAATTCCAATGGAAAAGCAAATGAGAATTTTTTGTTTATTTGTTTGCTACTGGTATAATTGTTAGTGAAAATAAGTCACCCTATTGTAAATTGTATTGAATTTTCTATTTCTCTTCTCAAAGTGAAAGGGTAGCCCTGCTACAAAAATATTGAATTTATAGTTTTAATACTTTATCGCAGAATATTTTCTCCCGTGAATCTAGATCGTCATTTCTTTCTACGAATGAATCATACTCGGAAATATTCAAGCTAGTGAAGGCCTCCCACTGAACGGTGCACATCTGAACGCCTCTACGACGATATATTGTGGCCGTGTCAGAGGTAGATCTTGCGGTCTTTTTAAGCAAGAAAGGTTATCTGAATTGTAACAATAGAATTATTTATCGGGGAAGTCTGGGCGGCTGATTGCAGCTGCATTATGCATTTTATGCTGATGTGATATAACCCAGATATATTAACCCTTACATGGAAATGGAGATTGGATGTGAGTAAAACTTCAAGAATTGCTTTCTCGTCAAGAGAGGCCTCTCAGTTCTCTTGCTCCCTGCCTCCTCATTTTACACGAGTCATCCAAGTCTGTCAGGCAGGTCCGTGTTAGCGTCCTCGCACATGAGCTCTGATGAGGGCTCGAACCCACTCTTGTGCTGTCGCCCCTCTTGTGCTGTCGCCCCTCTTGTGCTGTCGCCCCTCTTGTGCTGTCGCCCCTCCTGTGCTCTCGCCCCTCCTGTGCTCTCGCCCCTCCTGTGCTCTCGCCCCTCCTGTGCTCTCGCCCCTCCTGTGCTCTCGCCCCTCCTGTGCTCTCGCCCCTCCTGTGCTCTCGCCCCTCCTGTGCTCTCGCCCCTCCTGTGCTCTCGCCCCTCCTGTGCTCTCGCCCCTCCTGTGCTCTCGCCCCTCCTGTGCTCTCGCCCCTCCTGTGCTCTCGCCCCTCCTGTGCTCTCGCCCCTCCTGTGCTCTCGCCCCTCCTGTGCTCTCGCCCCTCCTGTGCTCTCGCCCCTCCTGTGCTCTCGCCCCTCCTGTGCTCTCGCCCCTCCTGTGCTCTCGCCCCTCCTGTGCTCTCGCCCCTCCTGTGCTCTCGCCCCTCCTGTGCTCTCGCCCCTCCTGTACTGTCTCGCTGAGAGTACTGCTGCATGTCTACGGTGGCACTCATTATATGGGGGACGTGTTTGGACATGATGCGCACATTCCCGTTGTCATGTTGCATGGAGTTTGGGGAGGTGTTATTAAAATAGCTGGTCTCGGTCTGAGATATATTTCATGATAGAATATTTGTAAGCGAGATGTGATACCCGTCACACAGCCCAGTTTTCCTTGTTCCACCGTTCACAACGCCACACTTTGTCGAGCGCTTCTCATGCTTTATAATACGGCCCATGGTGTGTTGGCGGGCATTATTTGTTTGCTGGAAATATAGTTCTTTTTATTTAAGTTACTGTGTTTGTAGTCACGTTTGTAGATGTGTTACTGTTTTATGTATTTTTGTGTAGGTTTATTTATTATGTAATATATACATGGTAGTTATTTACAAAGAAGTCTGGCGCACTCGTCAGTTCGCCCCACGTGCCGTTTCTGCTCCCGAGTGACACAAAAAGGGATTGTTTTATATTTCTCCTGGGGACCGTCACTCCTGGGAGAGAATTGGGGACCATCCCTCCTCGGGGAATTGGGGACCGTCCCTTCTCAGGGAATTGGGGACCATCCCTCCTCGGGGAATTGGGGACCGTCCCTCCTCGAGGAATTGGGGACCGTCCCTCCTTGAGGGTTAGTTTTTTCCTTCTGTCCCAAGAATGCACCTGTTCTCATAAATGATACAGCTGTGTATCACACTGAAAGTGTAGAGTATTTTACCATTTGAACGACGTGGTCATTCCCAACGGTGTACTCTTGACTTGCGAAAGAAGTTCACAGTTTAACGGGGTGCTTCTCACGAGGCCTTGCATCGGCGACCTGTTGTCTGTCGTCTTCTCTGCGTCTTCGGCCCAGAAAAACGACCGTCAAGGGAGATGATGGGCGGGGCGGTCGAGGCGGTTGTCGGCTTATGATGTGATGGATCCTGAAAATGGACCCTTGTGATCCTGAAAATGGACCCTTGTGACCCTGAAAATGGACCCTTGTGACCCTGAAAATAATTCTTCCCGTGGGCTGTCTGGCGGAGCCGCTGTGGGTGACCGTTCTTTGATGGTATATAATTTTTTGTGCATGCTAGCGCTTTTAGCATTTTAACTGAGGTGTTTTCTGTAAACTACGATTTTGAGAATTCTGATAAAAACTATGTTTTAACAGAACAAACTCAATTAACTCAGTGAACTGCATACTTTAATTTACACGTACACGTTGAAAAATTGGAAAACTCAAATGTCACTGCTAATGTACATTGGCATCAAGACTGTGGCCATCTGACTACTAAACTAGGCAGACGAAGAAGAGAGGAAATGATAGAAATTAGTGGCAAAACCATGGTTTTATCTCCTCGGTTAGAAGTATAGATCTGCTTATTATTTCCATCATGGTCGTTACGCAATGTGTAGAAATCTAGGAAAATATTTAAAAATATTTATCTATCACTGTAGGCTTCTAGATGAAACATTTCAATCATGATATTCATGTGATATTTTTTTCATTAAAATATTCCCACACGGTGTTGTGTTTCCTTGTCTGGTCTTTCATTCATAATTTTTCATTTAGTTTCCCTTATAATAATTTCATTGTGAATCACATTCACTTTGAATATAACATTTGTTGCTTGTACGTTTCTACACTGTCGTCTCCAGAAAAATACTGTTAGGTGATCCTAGCTACAGACAGACCTTCGGGCCTTCTATCTTGCGTGCCCATTTGCCTCTTGCAATTTTCGCTATTTCTTCTCGGTCGTATCTTTCTCTTTATTCTCAATTTGCTATTTCTATGCATAGGGGATTTTGCGTGGGAGAATGCCTTGTGCATAAAGATTTCCTGTTCTCAAGAGTCCATAGTAAATAGTCCTTCAGTTTAATTTCGTTGGATCCCATTTCCTGGGACGTGGGAGCTTTCGCCGCACTGGTCATCTAATCTACTCCTCTACACAAGTTGATCTTATCACAGGTCACTCAAAAAAACGTTTCAAATTGTTAGCAAAATTTGTGCCGAGCTTGTATCATGGTCCTTGTACTGTTGGCTAGGTCGGGTGCCTTGCAGGATGATTTTTCGTTGTTGGAATTATAATTTCGCGTACTTGGGATAACTCGACAACCCTGTTGTACACAGGACATCAACTGCCCTTGAAGGATTTTCAAAAGGTCTTTGTTTTAGAAAATAAAACAATTTGAAATACGTTATTAGCACAAGAGTTACATTTGTTTAACAATTATTATTCAACTAATTAGACGAAAACTTTTAAATCTCGTTACTTGTAGGTCGAAATAAGCTCTGTGACTTCTTTACAGCGTCCTTCAAGAACTGAGTTCTAAAGCACACGCATGCATGATGCATGAATTCTACAGTACTAATCCTTAGCGGACACAAGACTGATCAGGTAAGCTCGATGAGAAAGTAGCCAGCTTCTGCTCAACGCTGGTGCGACATTCTTACGTGCTTTCAGAGTGAGAAGTTCGCTCTCAGCCTGCGGCAATAATTACTAAAGGGCTGCGCACTCGATTGGATTTCCTGCATTTAAAATTATAACACTCTACTCTAGGAGTCCACATCTACGAATCACGCGAGATATTACTCGTGACACACAGGCGTACACCTATTCATGCATTGCCTTGAATCTTTCCACCACTAAATCCACCATGGGCACGGTACATGCACCTGCTCGTTACCACCTCACGGCTAGTTACGCCTTACCCTCTAATCGTGTCCACGTAATCGCTTCTCTTGCAGCATTTCATGGTGTCGAGGTTGTGCTCACGCCTTTAAAGGGTCTAGATTTCCTTTACTAGCATCCCCAAAGTGTTCACTCTGATTATCAATTCCGTAGTGAAGTAAATTCATTACTTCAGTGTTATTGATTCGTTAGGATTTATTTTACAATATGTTCAGCTCATAATTTATTTCAGTAAACGCGTGAGAAAACTAAAGGAGCGTAATCGCCTACATTCGCACTTCACGTTAAGTATCGGGAAGCTCGTAATCCACATTCCTGAAAGATTATGAAAATCGGCGAGATTAAAATAAATCGTAATCAGTCCTGCGTAATGGTAAACAAACTAAAACAACTCCATTTTTTGCTGAGCTTACCACGTTGTTGTACCCCGCAAGTATGAGTTATAATGAGTCGCCGTATGTGCCTTAACGACTTAAAAACCAAGAGAATGCGAAGATTATGTCTAAATTAGCTGATGGTGAATGTGTGAGAAATATAGCTACTACGTTAGCCCGAGATGTCCGTATTGTGAAGAAGTATATTTGCAATCCTAAAGCCAAGGCCGAAAGGAAAGTGTAGGGACCTGGCGAGACATGATTTGTCTAGAGTGAAACGAGAAATGCTCAGGCGCCCTCATTCAACCGGTAAGAATGTTTTTCAGAATGTTGGACGAGGCCATGTATCGCAAATGATTTGGTGTCGATTACTAAGAGTAAGGCATGACACGTTTTGCCCGATGTACGGCTCCTTCTGAAGCAGATATATAAGAATTTTTGACTTGAATGGGCAAGAAAATATATGAAATTAGACTTTAAACACGTCCTCTTTACTGATAGGATGCGTGCTACCCTCGAAGGACCTGACGGGGCGGAGCAAAGTTTGGGTTCCTGAATGGACTTCCCGCCATCAACGTTTTAGTCGTCAGCAAAGAGGAGGAAGCGTTATGATATGGGTAGAAACTAAGCGTGATAAATTAGTAGGTCCTTTTAGAATCCCTGAAGGTGTGAAACTCAATGCAGCTGCTTTGATCGGTTTCCTGAAACAGAGGGTTGCTCCATGGTTACCGAGGGGGTCGTCTGCCAACAAAATGAAGGTAGTTTTTATGCATGTCAATGGCCCGTCACATGATGCAAAGGCTAAAGTAGAATATTTGAAGACTCTTAGGTTAAAAAAAGGCTGACTGATGAGTTAGCCAGCGTGGTCTCTTAACCTGAACTCTATTGATACTTGTGGCCACTGCTTAACCAACATCTTTACAACCGGAACGTCAATTTTTCACCGAAGACCACCTGCACAGGGAACTTGAAACTTGTGCTACAAGTTTGAATGCAAGTAAAATTTATGTTTGACAAAATCCATGAACAAACGTCCCTTGGCTGTTGTTGAAGCATGTGGAGAGTACATTAATCAGTAATTGATCCCGTTAATTGTGTTAAAAATATAGGTATTAAAATGTTTGTAATCTTTGTACCTAATTTTAGTATCTCAAGTAAAACTTCAAATTTTAAAAATGGTGTGTTTGATGGGATTTTCATGTTGGTGATCAAAATTGTGGCCCTGTTAAAATTCAAGTAAGTAAAATACATTCAAAAATTTTCCTTCAATGTTGTACTGATCGATGTAAAACTCTGACATAAAAGTTAATGCCTTACATGGAAGCAACCGCTCAGTTCGTTTTATCCACTTTACTGGCTGCCGAAAGGGGAAAAGAATTCGAGTCCATGAGGATTGCGAACGACAGTTAGAGCACGATCCAGGTACAGGGCTGATGTATTTTTTTCCGTAATTTCTCTGCAAGCGTGACCCTTTGAGCCGCAGTGCTTTGTGAAACACCAAGTGTTGACCACCCGCCGCCGTCCATTTCTCCACCAGCTGTAGTTCCAGCCTTGAGAAAGGAGCGAGTGGTTCCCATAGCGGTGACTGATGTCGCCCTTCTTCAGGTACACCAACCCGCTGAAAATTCTTCAGCATCCGATGCGGTGACGAGAGGTGAGGCTTGCTACCTGCTAGTTGCTTTCATAGTCCATTGCCATTCTTTACGAGAAATTGATGATCTCATAGGACCGCACTGTTATATCACGGTTTTCACCAAGTTTTGTGGGTGAAGATCATCTGAAGACCAACTAAGACCAAGATAGTTTGACTTGTATTACCTTTGCTAGAATTTTAATTTTGCAGTTTCCAATCTTTACAAATGCCTGCGTTGGAGCCGGGTGTGGAAAGAGAGTTTGAAGTGTTTCTTAATTATTAAACTTAACAAATAAGTAGAGGAAAACTTTTAACTTTGAAATTCCAAAACATACTGTTTTTTCTTATTTCAAGTAATACAAACCACTGAAGACAGACTAAACCTATGCTGTGATTGAATTAACTGAACAATTTTAAAGTTCAATTAAAATATTTCGTACATCGACTTTCAAATTTGGCAATGACACACACTTTTGAATCGATGGTTACGAAAAACTATTCTGTACAAGAGCTTGGTACAGGCTGTGATCAGCATGGTGTGCGGGGCCGCTTAGGGGTAGTGATGTTTTCGTTGGTGCCGTGCACAAGTCCCCTAATAGCACAAATAAAAACACGTTCCATAACTTCATTAATTGTATGGGTTTCAAAAAGATTCTCGGCCATTATGTTTTTTGTTGGGCCACTTTCACAAGATGCCACTTCAAATACTGTGGGTTAGAATAAGTCATGCCATTGGACTGATGGCCTCAGTCTGCCGGATACCAGACTCGGGTTGTCATTAGTATCATCTGAGTTCGGCACTGCATTGTACTCCTACTGATCGCGCTCGTGAAGTTAATTAAGTGGTGAACTCTTGATAGGTAGTAGTGAAATGGTTAACTCTTTGCATCGCCTTTGGTTAGATCGCTTCGTTAAGTATTCTGGTTGCTGATAGAAGCGTGGAAGAGCGTACTAGGGAACAGTCACGCACTGACATCAGGTTAGGTGAGCCTGTCGATTTGTGAGCTTTATTGGAGGGGCATTCAGTTACGAGCTAGTTTGCAGCTCCCGCTCAAAGCGAGAGGGACCTACAATTATCTATATGCCTAAGATCTATTTGTGGTAGAAAATGGTAAATGTAGCTCTAGGGCCTGGATGATGAGAGCTATTATAATTCTCCATTTGTAATTTGGGTGTTCACCAATTCTGGTTGTACTGCCTTTTTGTACCGCAAGATTTTACGAATGGGCGCCCAACGTGCTTCTCTCCCCCAGTTTTTGTCCCCTAGTTTTTGTCCCTCTTTGTCCCTTCTCGAGTGGCTAAAAATTGAATTGGCGTGTATCGACAATTTAACCATCCAAGCACTTGTGACTTTTTCGATAATGTAGCTGTTATCCAGAGACACAAGTTTTCCTCCGTTACACTAATGCTGATAAGCCACACCGCACTTACCAAGATCGTTATTAAAGGATTTATCCAAGTTGAAGCCGCATACAATCGGGTCGCTAATTTTCTTGTTTTTTGTAATAAATATATGGATGGATTCATACGCGACTGATTGATTACTGGTTTTATGTACACATGTACAAAATGTTTCGGTGCCCTTTCGTCTATCTTATGACTAATATGCATTTGATTTTCAGAATTTTATAAGGCACGTCTTTCCACATTAAAGGAATAATAAGGTGCATCAAAGATAAATGCCCTATTTTTGAACTTTCTCTTATGCTTACTTTGGCATTATCGTTTGTTCCCAAGTATGATTTTTTCATTTGTAGCGATAAGTTGCGATTCTCCTGCCTATATGACACTCAATATCGATGAAGGTCAAGCAATGCTGCTACTTTATAAACAAACTTTATTTTCCTATCATCCTTTTACCTACTGACAGTGATATCGTGCGAGTATCATGGTATTAGTACTAATAATTACTGCAAATACCCATATGAATGACGTAGTGCCTTTTGTTGTTC
This sequence comes from Orchestia grillus, assembly GCA_014899125.1. Classification (NCBI taxonomy): domain Eukaryota; kingdom Metazoa; phylum Arthropoda; class Malacostraca; order Amphipoda; family Talitridae; genus Orchestia; species Orchestia grillus. The sequence continues at coordinate 16,083 of VOMN01064533.1, forward strand.
ACCTCTTTGTTGTTAACCATTTCCAGAGCTGAATTACAGGTACATGTTGAAGAATGTGCTTGCAAATCTTTTATACTCCAGGTTTTTGAGTTGCCCTAAGCCCGCAAAAAAATGAAGGGGTGAGCAAATTAGTTTCCTGGCCACAGGTTCGATAGGCTGGTTGTCAAAGTTTAGCGGGTTATTCATGTACATGTAGTTTTAAAGAATCTTACTGCGTCGGCTGGAGGTTAGCGGGAAATCTAATTTAGTGCAGTTGTAACGAGATATTTCTGGCAAAAATGTAGCAAAATCAGAAAAAAACATTTGATGTTACGTATGGATTTATTTCCGCGAAATTTTAGTCGAATTAGAAACCACAAAATAAAAGTTGGTAAAATGTTACTTTTTATTTAATAAATTTATATTCGTTAGCGCTTTCGAGTGATACATCATCGGTAGACACTGCAAAAAAGAGATGTTGCAAATTAGTAATCGCATGACTGAAAGTGGGACGAGAATGGTTACATGAGTCTTGGTATTAGACGTTCCTTGAGTGGACTGGAATGTGGTCTCGCTTGGTGTTGCTTTGGTGTGCTGCCCGTAGTACCCTGCTGAGAAATCCTTTGCTATCTTTTCTTTGTGTTTTGTAACCCCTCCCTTCATAACTTGCTTTTCTGGGCAAAGGAAATCCTGTGTAGAAACGCACCTGTGCATAGCTTCCAGGTTTTTGAGTGTAATCTAAATCGTTCCTTCTTGGCGCTCTTTGAATTGCTTTTCATGTGGATATATAGTTTTAAGCTACTTGCAAATCTGACCTTATTTATTTACATCAGGGTTGCAATACTTGTGCAGAAATAAAATATGACATTGAAATTTTGTAACTGGGCTGTACGAGCTAGTGAATTCTTGATTCTCTTTTCCATTTGTTGGCCTTCTCAATCACTCCAGAGCTCACATTCCTCTGGTATTTCAAAGCTCCTTCTAAAGACATCACAAGGGAGACGCTGGCAAAGAAGTTGAGAGAGAACCGGGGCTTAGATAAAAACTGATACTTAACTGAATAGCCCAGCCCCGCAGCTTCAAGAGTCCGGGGCAGGTTGGTTCCCTGACCAAAAAAGTCCATTCTGATACACAGCAGTCGCGGGGCTGCGTGGGTCAGCCCAAGCCAAGGAATGGCTCTGCAGTCGACTGGTCGAACTCCGCCCCCATGAGGTCGTTTAACTCTGGCGCCTCCGTTGCCAGCCGAGGTCCTGCCTCCTCAGGCCCCACACAAGCGGGGTGACACCGTGGGGACAGAGGTGCGTGCCTGTCTGACGAGGGTCCAGGGCTTCCAGTACCAAAGGAATTTTGAAGTTGCGTGTGTGTTGCATGAAGTTTCCTCGCTACAATGAAGCTTGTTCTTGTTTGTGTAAAGTTGGTGATATGAATATATAAAGAAATAGAATCGTCGTGGAGATGACTCACCGTTCGATTATTGTGACGATATTTCGCGTTCGTAGTCTCTGAGTATTGCGGTGTCTTTCAATATTTTTGTGTTTATAAACCACGGTCTGTTTTGAAATGGATCGTACTGCATTGTTTAACAACTTTTTGAGTGGCCAGATAAAACAAAGAATTCATTGCATTTGCTCGTATTCCTGTTTTTTTAACCCTCACTAGTTGTAACAACTAGGTGAATTTATCCTTCGCAACTTTTCCTCGTAAATTCGTGCTGTTTGTAACCTTCGCAAGTTCCATAGTTTATTTACTATTGAAATTTTCTGTAGCTTTGTGCGCTCAACATCGCAGTGCATGTTCACTCTGGCAGATATCTGCTATGTGCATTGAACGCCATGTTTGTCTTGTAAAATGTGTGGGTTCGTAGAGCAAGAGGTAGCGTGCTTCCTCCTATCCAGGGTTCGATCCCGAGCAGATTAATTTCCTTGGGTAAGGAATATTGAATCAGAGTTTCTTGAAAAGTAATACACCGGTGTGGCCCGGGTTCCGAGTGCCCGAACTTCTTCCAAGGAAACAAATATTGATCACTTGTGCAATCTTCAGAGATATTGAACCTTGTTTCGATCTTCGTACTCGCGGACAAGATCTGAATATAAAGAAACGTACGAGGCAACATTGCCCTTCACAACAATTTTCGCTTTGAATTTTGCACTACTTAGACGTCTGGAGTGCTGTTTGGGTAACTCTGGGCTTATACCCTTTGTATCGATGCTGCTGCTGCTGTCTTGCAAACACTGTGCAACGACCTCATAATTTTTGAAGTCTCTTCTTAATTGTGAAAAAAATATAGAGTATAAAAGTTCATACGCAGTTTCATTTTTATTTCGAGACTGAGCTCGGGCTCAACAGGGCAGCAAAGTAATTTTAGGCCCGCGAGAGCGAGAATTGATGCTTCGGCCGCCCAAATTTGAAATTTTCGTATGATGTGGCGATGTGGGGGTGACTTCGTCGAGTCGGTTTTTGAGGATATAAGAGTACATCGTCTATTCTTTAAACCCATCGCCGATTTATCAGTAATGACTGCGAAACTTTGTTGAAATTATAAGTAAAAGTTAATCATAAATTGTGCGTGGTTTCGATGCAAAATGTTGCTCTTTCGACTAAAGTAACTTGGATTGGGTGCCACATAGTCTCCTCTCTGATGGACGTTCATGCTGCTCCACAATTTCTAAATTATTGAAGCGGCCACTAGGGTCGTGGACTTTCATTATGAAATTCTCGGATAATACGGACGTGAAATAATTTGATTACAACGAGTTTATAACTTGTCCCATTTATTTGTAAATTTTATACAGAAATAGTCTCGCATTTCAAATGTACGAACTTATTCTTTCAAAAATTAAACGTTCAATACGGTGAAGCATTTAGCGCGTCTGCTAAACAATGCTCGCGAACATTCTTTCCCGACAAACCTTGACAAATGTAAAATTTGTTGCACTATTAACTAGTATTAAAAGTAATCTAGCTCGAGTTTCTCTCGTTTTCACACTTGGAAGATGTCACGAATCCACACGAGAATAAAAGTCATGGAACACAAAGAAAAATAGAAATTGTTTTGTTCTCTTGAGATCAAACTTTAACATTTTTATCACTTCCATTTCTCACTTAGCGAGTTTATTAGTGTAGTATAGAGCGGGGTTGTTCCTGAATAACAAGTCCACAATATAGGGTTACAACCGCACATATTGCAGCCGTTTCTAGCCTACCACTTTTAAAGGAACATCCTGCGAATGCGGCTCAGGTTCAAGGCCAAACTCCCAGACCAATCTTGGCGAACTTTAACAGCGCTTCAAACAAACCTGTTTGGGAAGTTCAGTTTTTGAAACATAGAGTGAATATTTTAGTTCAATTACCAAGCTTTCGCATTCTTGAGCAGAGCGAGTTTTCAACAGAATAAGAAACAAAGGCGCACTTAGCCTGGGCAGGTAGCGCTCAAGTAAATAAATAAATGTTTGAACATGAAAGTCGGAGAAATGAATTAACAACGCAATTGATGGTTGAAAAATGAACCTCTAAGTATAGATTCCAAGCCCCACTTATTCTGGTTTATAAAACAGGTTTGTAAAATATGTGAAGAAAAAGAGGGTGCAAGCTAAATTTGATACCACAGTTTGCAAATTGTAGCTTACTGAGCGTTGCCAATTGCGGCCTGCAAAACAAAACCCGACTAAGGAAGCCGTGTCCACGACACTCGTACATGGAGGTTGTTTGTGCGTACAGCGCTTGCTCTTCCTTACACGAGTTTCCGTTATTTTCACCCATGTTTTATTGATGCATGTCGTGAGACCTATGTGCATGCAAGCTGCAATGTTTGCTGACCTCTCCATGTACAGCAAAATATTTTAGGTTATTAAATCACATAATAACACGGACTCTGCCGGTTAGGCATTGAGATGGTGTCGGTATGTGTTAGAGGTGCCGCAAATTAGTCTTATACGCTATGATTGATCACGGAATATTGATGAAGTCTCCTACAGTTAAATGTTGTATAATATATCGTAATACTTAATAACCCATACGGCTATGTTTGTCGTTGCAAACATTGAAAATAAAATATACGATATTCGATGTACACTTAACGAACTGATAAACTACGGTAACCCTTTTTTGTGACACCTTGTATGTACGAATACTTTTTTACATTTAATAAAAATTCAACTGCTTCTCTTATATTTTTAAAGCTCATTATTATTGCTGTAACCATCGTACTTTCAGTATACAGTCGTGGATAATTTGACTCTCCTGAAAGTGTAAACGGCTATAGCTACTAAACATACATTATCGCGGCATAGAGAACGTATTTTTGAGAAGAAATGTGTTGAGAGATGTTCAACAACATAGTGCGTAAGAACAGGAGCTGGCACTCATCTGTAGGAAATGGAAGTGAGCCTGCTTAGATTGTCGATTCGGTTGCAATTTATGCACTAACCTTGAGAACAAAACCCGCTGTTGTTCAAAAATAGTCTTTGGCCTGCGGGCACTGGCATTCTCCTCCTCCTTAGGAGGCAAAAGATTAGCGATGGGGCTTTTCTTGTTATTTAGGCTTGTTATTTATTTAGGCTTGTCTATTGTATGTTATGAAGACTGGAATCCCCAGGGGCCACTATTAGCTAACATTCACTGTAGATAGACCTTCGGGACTTCTATCTTTCGTGCCCAAAGTGCATCTTTCATTTCTCACACCTTCTTCGTTATCTTTTCTTTGTCTTTTCTTCCTCTTCATTTTTTACTCGCTGTTTCTATGCGCTGGCCGAGGATCCTGTGTTGGAAAACACCTGTACATAGGTTCCCCGTTCTCCATAGTCCTTACTAAATAGTCGCTTCTCTTGGCTCTCTTTGCATCTCATTACACGTGCGTACGAATTCGAAGCGAACTATGAACCGTAACATTACACGCCGAGAACCATAAGGTTGTACATGCCACCGCCACAAATGCAGAGTCATTCACACCACCGGAATTGGCAACGCTTGCTCTTTCTACGACGCTTGCAACCCTGTTTCCCACCTCCAACAGGGTCGAACGTCTCTTTGGACACTGGGAATCCACGACCTTAAAGACGCTCCCACACGTGCCCCGTGTGTGCATGATACAGTAAAGCATGACATTCGCACTATCCTTTTAAATCTGTCTCGCGATGTACCGTAACATTTTAATGTATTGTAGCACTATACTATTATTCTCCTATTATAATACGCTGATTCTTAATTTGCCCTCAATCTAGAGTAGTGTAATAATTTTTAGTATTACTGTTATGCCCATTTTATTGGAATACCACGAATTTACTAAAACTTTTTTACAATGATGTTACACATTTTATTGTGTAAGGGTAGGCTATGCCGAAAATATATTCAAACTTACAGGGGTGGGTACTATGTGCTAACGCGCAAGCGTACTGTAATATTTTTTTTATATTTGAGGTTGAATATTCTGAAGACCAGGGTTATCATATGCAACTTAGTTGAAATAAATATCTCGATTAGAAGCGGAGTTATGGTAGACAGATTTTAGAATTGGTTCACTCGTAAGAAACGACATATATAACCTTATGATTTTCGGCGCCTAATATCTACCCTGCTTATCTCTTTTCATTACAGTGGCAGTGCGAGGAAGATTCTGTATTACAATGGGGGCTTGTATGTATCAAGCAACATTAAAGCCCTCTACGTCACACATGTTTGATTCAGATCAAGACAAAGAACGAAATCTTGTTCGTTTTCTTCAAAACAAAGCTCATTTAGAGACGTTTTTTCCAATGATTTGTAGGTCAATTTCTGTCTGAAATGATTATTAACTAGTCATTTCAAATCTTCATTGAGACGCGGAAGTTTGAACGGATTGTTGCCTGAAAACAACTTGATAGTGTTCCTACTAAGTGTTGTAGCTCCAAGGACTGTACTTACATCATTCACTGTTTGGTCCCGTTCTGACATGACTGTGAAGCTACGGTGGCGGATGTGCGAGGCGTGTCCTGCTGTGCTGAGAGCGTTTATGGTCTCCTGGCGCTGCTAGCGGGTGTCCGCTGTGTACGGGTGTGGGAGGGCTGGTAGGTGTGTAGCGTGTGGCTGGTGTGTGTCTGGTGTGTGGCTGGTGTGT
>VOMN01064536.1:0-16056 GCA_014899125.1 Orchestia grillus
GTCCAAACTGGCTAAATTCTATGAAGAAGGAATCAGAAAGCGTATGGCAAGATGGGAAGATGTAATTAATAAAAATGGTGACTATGTTTGAAGACTAAATGAATAAATTTTTCACAGGATTTTCACTTTATTTCAAATTAAAGAAATGAACAAAACTTCTTTTACGACCTGATAGATGTATTTATAGCCAACAATAACTTCAAGGAATACATCCGTATGCTGTTATTTACTATTCAGTTCTTCTCGCATGACAAAATTGCAGCACAAACATGCAGGTAGTGTTTCATTCTCACGGAATTGAAAAAAAAATCTAGTGCATAAAAAGTTCTAAACACTTGCAAATTGCGAGGTATTTCAGAGATGAATATGATGTATTATTCGTGTAACAAATATTCTTTGAAACAATCAAAGCTATAAATAAAATCAGCTATGAGTGCCGTATTTTCCTGCTATTTTGACTTTTAATCAGTGTAAAAAAAATGTACATGTTCACGGTGGGATGATATTTTCATCTGAAATGTTAGCAAGCAGAGGTAATGCAACAAGTGTTGCCTGAGGGACTTTGTTATTTTATTACATAGATACGCTTCTGAAAAACCAAATTCAGTGGTGCTAGAGATTCACTTTTGGTTCCACGACAATGTAAGTTAGCAGTCCTTTAGACTAATACCCACGTGAACGAATGGTAAGTGAATAAAATTTCGTCAAAGTCAACGTGCAAGCTTAAATAAATAAAATATAAGTGGAAATACTTTTTACGAATGTTGAGATCTCTAAAAATGCACCAAGTCGGACGTATGCAGGCGCATCATGAATAAGAAGAAATCGTTTCAAGTGACACAAAATTGTGTCGGTGAATTGGGGCTACTATGTATCGAGTGCGCATTTTATTTTACTTCACCCGAAACAGTATTTTTTAGTTGCTTTCGTATGTAAGAGATTAATTAAATAAAACACATCCATGGACAAAAGTTCTTTGAAATTTTAGATTTCGAGTATCTCATTAAATCATTGTAACGTGAACGTACTGGATAGGAATGTAAAGAATAAAGCTAAAGATTTTTGAAGCTCTCTTTCCATAAAATTCTAGCTCTTGAAGTCTGGTAATGAAGACGTAAATTTAGCGAAGGGATTTAAACTGGCAATAAAAACGGTACTAAACAATTGGGAAACGGGACAGAAACTTTTGCCGTCCGCAGGCTGTCCCGGAGCACACCAGGGAAACGCTATTTTTATTGGAGCAGTGGAGTGGGCAAAGCGCATCTTCTAGAGTCGCTTGAAAGCGTTTCATTAATGGAAATTAGAGTCAATGAATCATTCTGAAACTGAACGATGAAACTAAACTTTGAAACAGCGAGGAAAAATTGAGCTACTTAAACCTAGAACTTTTGAATTCAGTGCTGGCGAAAAGCATTCGATATCGATGGTTTAAACAGGGATCACACGAGTATATCGAAGTCATTTAATAAATTCAGCACAGATAATTTCAATTCAAGGAATGAGTGTGTTTCAGAAGAGCTTCTTAAAAATATTATAGTGCTGATATACACTTACAAAATTCAAGAGCTTTTTAGGATGCAGGTGAAAGAGTAGAGGATGAGGAAGAAAATTTAATATCAATGAATTGAAAGAGATTTTTTCGTGTTAGACATAACATTTCAGAAATTGAGAACAGGTGGGAATAAAATGAATATACTTCGTTTGCACACGTTACTGAAAAACTGGAAAAAATTGTGAGGTGAATTTGATATTCACGCATAAGAAAACAAACTCGGAGCCAGTAGATATATGTATATAAAGTTAGGTACGTGGAAATCACATGCAATAACGTGAAGATGTTTGTAATAACTCGTTTCGACTTGAAACTTGAAATAATCTTATCAAAACCAAATCATCTTTCTAGCATCTATATTTCATATGTATCTACAATATTACACAGTTTCTGGTTTTAACACATGGATGCTGACTCTTCGTGAATTATGAGGGAACTGAAAAATGCCATGCTACTGTAAATACCCTTCTTATGACTCAATCTAACTTGCGAACACTTGTTAAGTTCCACAAAAATAAGGAGAAAACCATAATCACAGAGTTTGTGTGTGAGGGTTAGGCTAATTTACCAACTGCGGCAGCCGTTCATAACTGCCAGCAGCATAATAGCCCCTGCCCTTTTTACCGCGCCGTATTTTTACCTCGAGCATCAATTTGGACCCCAGAAAACAGAGTGGCCATCGTCCTCCTCAGCTTGATGGTCCAGCATGAGCCCCCTTCCTCTGCGCCTAGCCCCAACACGAATTGCTTCCCGCAAAATATGACCAACATTTTCGTTCGTCAGTCAAAAGCGGCGTAGTTTTCCGGAAAAAAATTGCGCACTCAGCTCTAGAAATGTTTCCGTGTCGACTTGACCAAAAGAAATCTAAATTTAATCAACGTACTAAAAGGTGGCAGCCAAACTCTTCGATGTCGAAAGTTATACAGGGTAAAGCAGTTAGGCTCCAATTGGAATAAAAAGTGAACGTTGAGTCTAACTTCAAAGCTTACGTTAATTAAATAGGCCTCATTGGAAGTATGATAAACATGCTTGTGCCACTGATATTTTCTTCTTTAATTTCATGATGGAGGTCCCAAAAGCCATAGAATTTTCAGCCTGAGAGAATTCTGATTAGGGCTGTAACATTGCTGTTCGGTCTGCTAGCTGGAACACATGAGACCTGAATGCTAATTAACTTCTTTGTTTTGCATGGGAAAGTACACACTGGCCACGAGGCTCAGCGAGCGCCTCGGAATTAGTCATTTTACACGAGTTGAAATTCAAGTTGCACCCCAATGGAATTGGCTATGGCGGTCTGAAGCTTGGGGAGCGGGTTCTTAATTAAACTAATGTAAATTTGCGGCCATTCGATGAATTCTCAATTGCGATCAACCAAAAATCTTGCAAAGCAAACGTGCGACAACAAAAACAAAGCGGTTCAAAATTGGGATCACTTAACCCTCACCAGTCCAATTAAGTAAATAAATAAAAGGCTTATTGAATTCGATAGCTCAATTCCCTTTCAACAATATTACTGTACAATGAACTATGAAGCACTTAATTCGAGCATTACATGTGATAAATGGCAACATAAGTCATTGGAAAACAAATTTCTATGTTCTATAATCTTGTTAATGTGCTTCTGAAGTACGAAAAGTTAATTGAAATTAGTATCTTTCTAGAGACAAGGTTGTGATTAAGTACATGATTAATAGTAATGTTTAAATACTTTCATCAAGACAACCATTCTTTCCACTTTTTCCCGATGTGAATGTTTTCTTCAAGTCCCTGCATGTACATATTGTGTACATTTCCCATTAGTCATGACTCAATGAAAACGACTTATATACTTCTAAAAGGATCGATCAGGTTGAAAACGCCGGAATAAGACAATAGTTAACTTAACGTTAGGTTAGTCAACAAAAACTAATTATTTTTCGGTGTAGCTTTGAAGAGTTTCAATGCTTAACATTAGAGAAACTAAGTAGCTATCTTGTTGATCAGGCTTTTCTCTACCTGATGTATCGTTACCGTTGCGACAGTGCTTCGGGTCTGAGACTAAGTACTGTCCTCGACTGTAAGATACTTTCTAAACAAATTTGTTGTACCGAAGAGCGGGCAAAGCTTTGTCTTATGGGCACATGAGAATTCTTTATCATCGCGGATAAAAGTACGTATATCTGTCCTTCGAAATGACGTAGATATGATCATATATGTACATAGCTTTCGCAATGAGAAATTTTAGTCCCTCCTAGTTAAGAATACTCAGAATAACGTTTTCATAAAGCATCAATTTTTAACTTTTGAGATCTAGTTTCGTTGTAACTCATTTTTACCCATGGGCGAATAATTTTTCATTCGTGAGCGTACTTCTAAATTTTTCCAACGTTTCTAAATTTTTGAAGGTCCGTTTACAAGACCCAACGTCTATGACGCTCTAGACTCTACAAAATAGCATTGCCGTCTTCCCGTCTTATTGATTATATTATGGGCTTACAGGTGTGCTGTGTTTCAACCTGAACTACAAGAGCTATGTCTTAGATGATTGAAGGGGTTCCATCTTCATGCTTCCATCAAAGAACTAATAATCGACTCTCGCAAACGGGAAATACAAATACTTATTCGATAACAAATTTTTGTTCGTTCTTGACATACACTAGAACACTTTGCTTGTTTGTCTAGAGTTTACGGCACTCCACGCCGACTCTCGTTGAACAAAGTCTGAAACAAGAGACTCCCGAAACTTGGACGGGAATCCGAGTGTGGCACAACAGTTCTATAGAAAACGAACGGGCATTGTTTCAATTTTAGCCAATCAATTACGGCAGGCCTGCAGATTAGCCCTAAATTTTTTCAATAACTCAAAAATGTATAACTCAGAAGACGTTAAGATGCGGAAACTGTAAGTCCTCCAAGACCATAATTGCAGTGTCTGGAGTTCTGTGGCGCCCGAGAGCTGGGGGGCACAAGAGCTACATTGGTGCCCAACGAGTCAAATTGGCCAAATTCGGAGGCGAAGTCCTAGAGTTCTACGACAACTTCTGTACCAACTTTGGAGCGGAATTGTTGATCAGAGTAAGTAGTTTTTGGTGTACCCTCAGTTGATAATGGACAACAGAATAAAAGTTAGAATTTTAGAAGTATTCTCTTAGACAATACGGAAGAGCTCTAAGGTAGATAGCTTCTGCAGTGCTAAGTTTGAACCTCAGCAGGGATTAAAATAATTTTTTGTAGTGCTTAGGATGGCTACAGAAAGAGCTTTGTGAATAATGACTAGTTGTTGAATTACGGCCTTCTTTAAATGCTAAAATATTTTATGTAACTGCGGCTGAAATTTGACCACAAAATTAAAAACTGGATGTTACTGAATGATGCATGCATTCAATTTGGTGTCCTTTCACGGACGGTGCACCGAAAAAAAATCCACTCGCTATTGGGGGATTACATGATTCCAAAATATTTGCAAAATTCTACCATCACTATGATGAGTTAAAAAAGAAAGGTGGTTTTAGCTTGTTCTGATTGCGTTGTATGTGCACTCGAGTGTCGCTTTGGACTCAGTTGTAGAACGTAAGAGTCGTACGGGCTGAAAGTAAGCTCTGCGATGGAGCCCATATAGCGAAGGCTCCAAAATCTCTAGTCACTCCCTAACTAGCGCCTAGATCCGGTTTATGCTAATCCAGTTTAAGTCTGATTGGACATTAATTGGTCGAGAAGAGACGGACTGGAAATGATTGTCGAGAGAGCCATACGTAAAGGAGATCGGGAAGATGCCTAAACCAAATAGGCAACTTAGGGAGGCATTGGATAACCTGCACTCTGTGCGATTTGTGTGTTAAGTGTGAATTTTAATTAATCGTCTGTTTTAAAAGTCTGGATTATGCGTTATTTCAGATCAGGTACAATACAGATTGTACGCGAGACATTTTTTTAACAGGAAGGTACGGGGATCCAAACTTTCGAAATTTTGCTGTAAATTTGGTAAAAGCCAAATTCGGTGCCTCCCTACGCATCCAGAATTAATTTTTTTTTCTAATTTCCTCGAAAATTAAGTTTAATTACATCGTTGTTAAAAAAAACACTTTGTTCACCAGGCTCAATAAATATATTTTATCGTAGTGTGAAAAATTGTGTGTATTTCATGGTCAGTATACCTGTAGCGTCTCGCCATGGCAGTCGTTGCACAAACTTAGCAGTAAATGGATTTACTCTAAATAATCAATGATGCAAACTACACAATAATGACCATGAGATTCTCATTTTGTCCACTCTTCAACACCAAGGGTTAAATTGTCTTCCTCACAAATTACGGTCTGCATGTTAATTTTAAGCGGCAGTGTTCAGCATCGAAGTCAACATAACTGTTCGTTTAGAAAGACAATACAGACTTCAAGCCCGAGCAATCGGCGCAACATTCTGTCTCCGACAAAGCGAAGAATACTTGGTATGTATTTAAGTATATACTCACTACGAACTCGAAATATACCATGTAACGTGATTTTGGCAATTTAGAGCTATTTCCTAACTTCGTTAATTGCTAAATACTTGAAAATGCTTAAAATTCGTAAGAAACTTCACTTTTATATTTAACTTGGATGATATTTATCACTATAATTTCATATATTGAAGAGAGGTAAATTGGACAATTCGCTGACCTGACCATAACAGCAAAGTTCCAGCACTAAGATGATTGTTTTCTTAATTGTGTAGTTACTCGGAAATGGGAAATGTTGGTTTTAACCCAGAATTAAGACAAAAGTGGAACTTTCCTCCATGGTGCTATTTATGATACACTAGACAAGGCGTACGCAGGTATGTTTATACAATAAAAAACGGAAATTACTGGCTTTGGGACTTTAGTAAAGTTGCTGAAATTGCGCTGGGAAAAAAATACAAGCATGATGCTACAGGATTTCGGATTTACGTATTACTAATTTTACCCGTAAATTTTCGCAACAACGATAATTTTCAGGAAAAATTTTTTGATGTTTGTGCAAATTTTTATATAACTCCGTAACCATACGTAGCTCATTGTCTTTTCAGACGCAATACGAACAACAAAAAAAAATAGAATATTTTAAATAGCCGTAGTTGAGTAATTCAAATTAATTTGTATTGTTTTGCTTGAATATTACTTGAAAATGAATTTGACATATACGCGAATCTTTACTTGCCAATCAGATAAAAGGATAACAGGGTCTAGTATTGATGAAACAAAAAGAAAGATGTAATGTGCATCATTTTATTGCTCAAATGGACGAAATTTCAATGATCCATGCTTAACCATTTGAGGTCAATTGATCACGAGGCATTTATCAAGCATGATTATAAATTTTATTTTTAAACCATGTAATTTAGTCCAAATTAAACAACACTTGGCCTAGAATGTACCCTATGGAAATAAAATGATATTGAAGATACGAAAAGGGGTACGCATTAATAAAGAAATTAGACAATATTAAGAAATGAACTAGGCTCCCGATGTCTTAAGCTTACAAGACCTTCATCCATGTAAGAACTCCGGTCCAATTTTAAGCCCGCCTGAAAAACCAGTCCCCCGACCTTCGTTCCTTTAGGAAACTCTCAAAGAAAATAAAAGATTACCTTGACATTTTCCGCAGTCTTTGCTTTAGGTTAGAAGTTGTTGTGCCTAAAAATTAGTGAGGAAAGTTCGAGGTATGGACTGGAAGAAGAATTCTACAAAAAGATGCGAAGAGATTTCGCTGAAGAAGAGCTTTTGCTTTGCGTTCAGTTGAGACAGTTTTGCAAAGACGTTTGGAGGCGTTTTTAAGAAGACCAGGCCAAGCTTTAAGTATTCTTCTGTATGAAAATCGGATGAAGAAAATATCCGACAAACCGTTGACAGCGAATGAAGTGGGTTTTGAATATCTTACTAAGAGGAAAAATTCTTCAAGGATTTTTCAAGTGTACCGTTGCATAGCCGGATTTTCTTTTAGTATAGTGCACTGTGACGGACGATACGCGAACACACATAACTAACTAAAGCTGGGGCCATAAGCCCGTTCGTTCATTTCTTCCATAACCACCCTGATGAAAGTTCATTTGAAAAATAGATGCGATAGAATAAAGTAGATGATTAGGAAAGGACCTTTGCAAAATACGTATGATAGAATATAATAGAAAAATAGAACATAAGTATAATTTTAGTAAAATATTCCTACGAAAATGTACACGTATTGCATTTTCAGTGGAACCAGCCCGCCAAATGGCCGGTGCAGTGGCTTCGAAACCCGTTTGTTGATGTGAGGAACCTAGCTAAAATTGAATAAAACATGCATTAAGTAATCTCAGTGTTGGAAGATGATTATGATGTGATACATTAATGCCAAAATTATTTCCATGATGCGAGAAATACGGGTATTATCGAGTATTTCAATACTTAAGGCTTCAACATTGCTGGATAATTGCAAGACACTTGCCGAATTTCAGTTTCAAAGTTTCTTTTAAACTCTTTCACGTTGCTGGGTGCATTATGAAGGGAAGGCATTCATTCTACGTAAAGTAAATCGTCTTGTGATGTTCTAACAGAAAATTCCATGCGAAGCTCGAGCGGTCATGCAGAGGTAGGAATGACAACATCAAGTGGAACTTTGAAATTACGGAAAATACAGCACTTTTCAGAACTACGGATATGTGTTTCATCACAGAACAAGAAGTAATTGATCGTCATTTTTTTTCATTTAAGTAGAATTTAACAAGAAATTTAAAACATTTCTCTTCCCAGGTGAATTGTCCTCAAATAAAACAACACACAATCCTATATTAAATAAATATTTTTATCTGCAAACTATAGGGACAGGAATTGGAACGGAGCACATGGGCTTTACTATTTTAAACAATATTTCATTTTTCTCCAGACAAACATCAACAGTAAGGTGTGTCACAAAATATCTTTCTAGAATCTCTCGGGTTATAATCCGTAAAGAAATGGAATCCAGTTCTACAAGGATCACAATCAGGTAGAGCATCAGTCATGGCCCCGTTGCTTGGCCTCGACATTGTTCCTTTTCTTGCGAACAATTTAAATCAATAGTGAGAGAAAGATTTTTCACACGCAAGCCCCCCAAAACAAGACGATACCACGTTTTACCAGCACATCAATCTTACTGCACAAGCGGGCCGCGGTCCACCAGCTCTTCCATGTAAAATTCTTTAGAAACAAAATTGGCCCTTTGTACGTTGTGTAAAGCAATTTTCTCTTCTTGCCGGCACGTATATTGCAGAGAAAAAGGTTACAGGCGCGAATAAGTGGAATTAGGCTGGCCAAAATATAAGCGGGATCCAGCACAAAATGGATAGGTCCCTCGGGGACCAAAATGCGTTCGCCGATAATGATGCAAGGCAAATCCAATGCATGTGGTCAGTTTAAAAAAAAACTTTAAATTTATGCGCGTGACACAAGTACCAAAATGTATTTCAAATCTTATGCTCATACTTAGATAAAGTAAAGAAATTTTACGACGCATAATCATCTGAAGGTGCAAAAGACAAGTCATGAGCCATTTAATGATAACTTCTTACTCACACTAATTAGAGTTATTGAAAATTTATAAACATCGTCATATTACTGTTATTGAACCGCTCTTGAGTCAAACTTTATTCTAGTAAGAACTGATAGGGAAAAAATATTATTATTGCTTTATTTCGCAGTACATATATCAATACAATTCAGCAATTATATTCAAATGCACAGTTATGCTCATTCACTTCATGATAAAAAAAAACAACGAGTTGACCCTCCGGAGACTGAAAACGAAAACGTAGAGGAGGAACAGTTAGTGAGCGTCCTAAATTAGCCTGAAGACTTGAGAGCAAATTACCGGGGAGGCTAGACGCAAACTCCAGCCTCCGGCACTCGAGACGAGTTTACTCACTCGTCCGGCTTTTGCAGACGCACTTGGAGGAAGAAAAGTCCCCGCCATGAGGCCGTTCAGTCCCAACAGTGCTATTAAAAAGGCAAAACTCATTTAAATGTCAGTAAAAAATTTCCTGCATAGCACCGTTCAGCGCAAGGGACGACAAATGCTCTTGAGCAGAGCTGTCAGGGTTTTATCCAGGCATTGACTCCATTCTTTCCAGACTTTTGCAACATTCTCTGCTACAGCGAGGAATGCTCGGGACAGTCAGCCATAGGCCTATGAAGCACATCTCTCAGGCATATGTACTCGTGCACTCAACAGAGCGCGGCGGCGCCTCACTCAAGGAACGTGCCGAGTGTACCTCTGAGAAAGAGTCACAATACAGCTTTACGATGTTCAACAGAGTGCCAAATAAACTCACATCCATCATTTTATATTTCAGTAGCCAGCCTGAATGCCCGATCATGAGAGACTTTTGATTGACTGCCCCGCGACACGCCGGTACTACTCGAATGGACTAAAGTATACGATCGCTTATTTCTCAGTCGATAGACGGGTGTCTTCATGAAAAATTTGAGAAAAATTTACAAAAGCTGGCGAGGATCTCGTTGTGGTGTCGTTCCAACTGGCTCTATTCCAACTGCTGATGCTGTTCTAGAACAAACTTGAAGATCACTACATGGCTGTGAGGGAGAACTTCGCTGTAATGAAAATTTTTGATCATAGGCGCACATCGGATATACTTGGAGATCTTGCCATAAATAAAAACGGAATATTGGTATGACAATTCTGCATTTCGATTTATTCGATACAATAGCGAAATAATATATTATATTGGGAGTTATTCGATGAAAATTCACAATTACTTTTTTCCTTTCTGAAATCGATTCGATAAACTTCATTTCTTGACTAAAATTTAGCATAAACTTTCAAAGTGTCGACTTGTTACGTTTCTCAGAGACAACTGGCGGGTTTGGCTCAGTCTGACCTTCAGGAGCTTCAAATCTCTTCGAAACGTCGAAGGGAAAAGGCCGTGCTGACGCTGGTCTCTGAGAGCCGTTTTAACTTGACGGATTGAGTAAAATTGTGGGAAAAGAGTAATGAAAAAGCGTCAAGGTGAAATATTTGCAATTTTCAAATCACTCAACTGAGATTAGTGAGGTTCTACACGATATTTGTTCTGATAATTTCGTTGACTGAAGTCAGAATTGATGACAGCATTTAGAAGCTACAATTTCCAAATAATAATAGAAGGATTTTTTCTGGTTAATCGGTGTGGAAATTTGGAATTTTTAAATTTTTTCTTAATCATGTATTCATTGTTAGAAGTACCATGCAATCAAAGATCATGACGTAGTTTTAGCGGCGTCTCCATGTTCGAATAAAGTAGTTATGAACGTAGTTAAAGTCCGAATAAAGGCGTAAAAGTAACGATGCGTAGCCTTAAATCCTTCGAAACTCGGCTCTAGAGTAACAATACTGGTTTCGTAATTCTTTTGAGAAAAAGTAATATAGAAATGGCGGTAGTTTCAGGTTTATAAGGAGAAGCTAATCAAAACATTTCTTTGTATTTCATGTCAAACAAAGGTAAATGAATTGACGAGTTTATTGAGTTCCAGATTGAACTTAAATACAAATCATAATTCATCTATGTCACAATCATGCATGATAGGGAAGTAATATCCAACTACATTATACAGAAACGACGAGACGAGTTTAAGTTTGAACATGTAAATGCTTAAATTAGAAAATAGACAATAGACAAGAGCAGCCACAAGTGAATAAATGCAGAATAAACATTTGATTCACGTAAACTACTTTCTGTTGTTGGAAAAAAGTTCGCTGAGTTTCACGGTGATGGCAGAGGCGCCAGAGCATATCAGTTATATTGGAAATGGCAACATATGATGCGAACACCGATTGCTAGTTAGTAAAAAGATGAGTTAAAACAGCGTCAAAATGACTGCCAACTAATTTACAAAAGAATAAAATTCAGACAAAATTTGCATTGCCTGCCTTGAATCATTTCGTAGACAGGTCTTTAGAATTCGCTCTATGCTCAATACTCCGGGAGTCTAAAACCTCGATTCTACAATGATTGATGATTTTCCATGCTACATTGCAGTGGGTTATAGGCCTAATAAGAAACCCATAAAAATTATTGTATTTAACACTTGAAACCAGCATCATCTAGGAGTAACATTCAAGGTTAGCCATATTGAAAAAGCATCTGCTGTAAAGATTTCTAGAACTCTGAAATAATGAAGAAATCTGAGCTCAGAGAGAGTGCTCATTGAATGCATTCCAATCACCCTTGGCCATCACCACCAGGAAAAACACTGCGCTGTTCAGTGTGAACGTAACTAGCTAGAGGAAGAGCAAGAGGAGGTTGTTGAGAAAATAGGTCCCTAGTGAAGAAATCCCTTGCACAAGGCTAAGCATGTCTGACGTAGTGCTGTGTGACGTGAATTTTGCCGCACTTCGATGCACACGTAACTCATGTGTCACAAAATTGCAAACTTTTCCTAATTTGAGGAATAATGAGATGATTTTAGTTCACTTAGTCTAGTTGAATACATGCTTCATTATTCGGCATGCGATACTCATGAAACGTTACTTTCTTTATTTGTTGCTTATTATGAAACTAATTATTAGTCCTCTAAAGTGAGATAGACATATTTGTGTGGCAATCTGAGTCTACTTACGAGCTTATGCTAAAGGAGAAACGATTTTGATGGACATAGATTTACATCGAAAAAAGTACGTCTTTTATTTGCTAACCAATTTGGTGCTTACATTTGAAGATAATGCTTATTGAATTAGAATTTCAGTTTATAATGAAGGGCTTAACATTGAGCATTGAAGTGAGGAATGTATTTTTCTACTGGTTTCGAATTTTTTTCCTAACCAAACTGCATCAATCAGATCGAATCAACTTTGATATTTTCCCAAAAATCTGACCATAAAATGATCACTAACAATGATAAGCAGCCAATGGAAACTAGGCTGCGCACTGTCAGAGCTTTTCGAAGTACAACGTGATAACAAGTGTGTATAAAAATTGCAGTTGGCACGTCATCCTACAGGATGTATTTGAATTATTTTCGCACAAATATCGATGCTTGTCACAAATATATCCCAGCATAGCTTAACCGATGAGTAATAATTTATAAATTCGGCATAATTCCACAAAGTTAGCACTTCCAAGAAGAACTTTTGACAAATTTATCTCATACTACACAACAACCATTGTGAAGTAAGTTAAATATGAGAAGTAAGTCCCGTAGAGTTTTTCAAAATAGTATTTTACGAAACTTCTCTAAAATATGACACGGTTGTGTACGAGGCTAAAACAAAGGTTCCTATAAAATACGTTACGAAATTATCCAAATTTATGACGATGAGCTTATAAGTCTAAAGGAAAATTCTGAAGTCTGCATACGGGAGCTTTGAAGGGACAAGGTTTTGGCATTATTCGCGTTCCAGCGAAAGCAAATTCCCACGTGGGGAGAAGGATAACATCTTCTGGTCTGACGTTCGGACTATTTGGAAAGTAAGGAGATTTATAGAGACGTGAAGAAGTGAGCAAAAATTCGCAAATACTTACAGATACCGTTTGCCTTTGATTACTTTTCTCATAGAAGCTTTTCTCTTTACTCTGTAAGTTGAAAAATTTAGGTAATAATACTAAACTTGAACTTCAATAATACTTTGAAAAATCAAAACTGAGAAATCCGGTAAAATTAAATGTTAACGTCTTTTAAGCCACGAGGAACGTTTTTGCATACTCAATAAGATATTCGACAAAAAATGTAAAAATGCGCTCAGTTTCTGTTCGAAATTGCGTTTACAGCGTAATAGCTATGAAAAGGTCCAGATATTCCCCATAGTCCATTATTTATTGGATATCAATCATCTTTAATGTACGATCATCAGCACTTACTTCAAACAATGTCACTGCATGAAATTTTAAGAGAATAAAAAATCACAAAATTACTGGGCTTTCCCGCTGAACCACAACAAATTAATGAGAATCTGAAGTGAGGAGTGAATCAGTGTTCACGTAGATTTTTGGTAACTCTCAAAGAAGCTTCCCTTAAGCAGAAGAAGAAGTTCAGAAAACTTTGAGCCATGATGATGGTCTTTAAGCAGGACTTTTATTCCTTCAATTTTTGGACGGCGTCGCCATTTTGGAGAACGATGTCATCGAGACTGGGAATCTTGGAGGCGGAATCAGGTCTACTTTACGAGCGGCTTAACTGCGCTAACTTATCTTACTTCGGCAAACTTAAATTGCCAAAAGAATCTGACTTACGACCAAAGCTTCCCAAACAACATCAAAATTGGTGTCTCCCGCAAACTTGGCCTATGTCCTTGAATACTGTTCTACCCAAATTAATTTCCTTAGAGAACAAGAAATTTCCAAAGTGAAATATGAACAGTGAAGAGAGGATACCAAAACGCTGCAAAATTTTTCATGACTCTAACGAGCTAATTTTTTCATCACAAGATTGTGAATGAAACGAATTTTTAATCATAATTTTCACACTTTTTTAGACATTAGACGTCCACCATTGATTGATTTACGTGAGTCTTTCTAAAATCTTTAGAAGATCTAATTTTTGGAATAAGACAAAAAAAAAATTCTTGCACGGGTGCGAGTTTTTCCAATCGAAGTATCGTGAAATAGCCTTGGAAAGCAAACATTTCATTCCTCGTCGCCGGCAGAGACCATCCATCAAAAGCCCTAATCAGCGTCAACACCACGCCGCACCAACCTCGAAATATCGATGTCTCGCACCAAAGAAGGACTCGTGAAAAGCGATAAAACCCATCATTGGGCCGCAGCTCTGCAGCCTTCGTGCCTGGTCCTAATTTAAAGGTTATTGCAAAAGTGATGCCCAAGTGATTCAATATGGAGGTAAACTCTCGGCGACATTTTTCTGGAGGCGAGCCATAATTTGCTGACAATATTGGCCTAACTCAATGATCGCTCGACGGCGCGTCACGCTGCGCCTGGGAAATTCTCCATCGCCAGGTCCTCAGAAGACATTGCATGAGCAAGGAACGCTACCCAGACACGGTGCTTGAGCAGAGCAGCGTCCTCGTGCTGTGCTTGGGTGAGAGGCAAGAAAAGACTAAACGACGTATAATTAAGGCGTCCATGTATATTTTTTTTCTGAGGAAGAATACGAAAAAATACTCCCCGAATGTAAAAAAATTCACAAACGCATTTGAGCACCATTAATATCCACTCAGATTAAAATTTACCAAAAATCTGGACATGCAGTCAGCTCCTTTTTTTAGAAGAAGTTTTCATAGTAATATGAGCTCGTAGCAAGATATGTAAACATTTGTCTCAAAAATTAAACAGATTGCTGGTAGTGCTGATTTTTTCCCTGAAAATACTGAAAAAGAATGCACACAAGTTTGTTAAATCTTTCACATCTGTCAAGTTTACATAATTACTGCATTTGAATTGAAAAGAGCGAGATCATTCAGATTCACCAGACGAGTAGAGTTATAAATAATGGTTAACCACGGGTGAAATCGGGGACTTGTGTATGAATTCAGTTACTCATTATGGGCTTGAAGCGCATAAAATTTTCTACCTTCTTTAACTCGTCGCCAAGCGGTCAAAGATCCTGCTCAAAAAACAATGCAGGAAACCTCAAAGATTTTTTGTGTTGGACTTTTTCTTTGAAGCCGAACACGGTCTGCCGCTATGGATTTTCCATGACAACGAGGGTCTATTTTTGCACGACCAAAGAATTATTTCAACCCAAAGTGAATTATTTTACGAATAACGTTGGCTCAACGCAACGCGATGATAGTTGGATAATTTTCAAGACATTGAACGGCAGAGTGAAATGAGGTACAGCCGAACATACAATCAATCCGTGCGAGCCAACTGAACTATCCCAAAACAAGCAAAGAATAGAAACTGAGAAATCACCCCCGCGTCCAAACATGATCATATTTATTCACAACGATTATGCATGAAAAAGCAGGCCATTGTCATTTTGCAGTAGGTTAACCGTAATGGAGGTCTGCTAATAAGCATCGCTGGAATTTTCAAGCAAAGACAAGCTCAAACACTTTCATTGCCATTGAACATGATTTCGCTTCTACCAAAAGTCTTTATTATCATTTGCCACCCACTGACTACTATGAAGGCTTGAGATTTTCTTTAATTATTTGACACACCCTCCTTTTATGTATAATTTTCCGCCGTTGATAAACATTTCATTAAATATTAAATTATTTGAATATAAATAGAAACACTGAAGTGTTTGTATTATTCTTTTGAAATATACTATGCTTAGTAAATTTTTCCTTCAGACGGACCAAAAGAATTTATCCAATTATAGCCAGGTTTTGTTTTAAATGAAGAAAAACGGCCTCAAGCCTCAAGAAATCACACCTCTTGTCATGGCAGCGGAATATTTTTCCGAAAGAGAATCGACGTATGAGTGAGTATAACTGTTTGCAGCCTGAGAATCTCTCAGGACGTTTCGGCAATCTGCAGTTTGGGATTTTGCAGACCCGAGAGTGATTTTTTTAAAAGGTACGTAGCCTATTGTCAGTATCATGTAACTCTATAGGACACTAGACAACACGTGACCCGTTGGGTCAAATAAAATT
>VOMN01064540.1:0-27198 GCA_014899125.1 Orchestia grillus
TGGGCATCAGAATTAAATAATAAAACTTCAAGATTTTTTCTTTCATTTCATGTTACTTGTTTTTATAGCTGTATTAGTTGTCACGTAGTAAAAGTTCAAAATGATGAAGTGACTTTTGCATGTACTACCCTGTACATACAGAAATGCTTCTATCTCAGAATTTATATAATATCACACTCTCCAATAGCATCAAGTACATGCCGTTAACTTGGCGCCTAGATGAACATTAATACGAATGGTGACTCCGTGGCCTTTATCCTCCCCACATCAATCATGAACCGAAGGTAAAGACTTTATCATGGATCCCCATACCCTCTGAAGGTTTTCCCGGCTGTAATCCACGTGCCCTCACGTGCAGAAGCCTCTGCGGGCTAATAACTTGCTAGAATGGTACCGTATTATAGGGGCCATGAAAGAACCAAATCTGTCATAACAGGCGGACAATAACAGGCCCCTGCCAAGGATAACTCTTTTGCCTCGAGATGATTATTCTGGAACGTTTCTTGCACAAGGGCTGCGGGAGCTGCAGTTGGCATCTCTTTCATGTTAATAGTCATCGAGAAAAATGACAAGAACAAATCAAAGCGGAAAAATCTCAAAATTTAAGTGGTTGAACATTTCGTTGCAATGTTAATTATTCAAAGGACCTTAATGGGCTATGAAGTTGGTTGACTCTTCGATATACATTTCTATTAATTTTGCTGGTATGCAAAGGTCCCATCACTAAATAGGAGTCCTACGCTTAACTTGATAATTAAGATACTGCAAAAATTTGCAAAGTTTGGGCTTAATAAAAAAAACATCAGGACCCGTCCTTCAACACATTCGTCTGCTATGTAATGTTTTGCAGTTTTTGCGATGTTAATTGATGTTGAAAATATTCATTGAGAGAAATTATCTCCACGTTAAGACACCTTCTCAAACTTTCACGCCATAGCGATAACAGCACAAAGCCATAAATTAAGCACTGTTTTAAGCCCACATGAAACCATAAATTAAATACTACTGTAGTTAAATTATCGGTAAGAAAGCAGTGCTTCCTTTCGTGATGTCGTTATACTGTTATGAAGGCGGTACTTTTAGTTCCTCTGACATCATATATCGGCCTATGGGGATATAATAATTTTCCCCTTAGGCGTAGCGATGAGGCTTTGCCCTCTAAAGCATTCAGCCAATTTGGATATTCAAGTGAAAGAGTTTCCCAGAAAAATTACACAAATGAATGTGCTCTTTATTCCTAATTTTGTTTTCACTTAAGCTACGGAGCTTAGAGCTGGAAAGGTTAGGAATGAGAAGGAACAGTTTTTTTGCAAAATAGAAATGAATGTCCTCCATGAGCTTGAACGCCAAATATATAATTTTCATTAAAATGTGACTGAGGCATAAAAACGTTAACGCAGGAAATTGGCTCAAGCAAAATGACGGAACACTGTACAGTTTATGGACCTTCGAACATTTCTTTATGTTTTGCCATATATTTTTCCCCATATGTTTCACCATATGTTCCCCACATGTTTCACCATATGCTCCATAACATGTTTCACCCTATGTTTCACTATATGTTCCATCACATGTTTCACCATATGTTTCATCATATGTTCCCCACATGTTTCACCATATGTACCATGACATGTTTCACCCCATGTTTCACTATATGTTTCACCGTACATTTCCCCGTATCTATGTTTTACTCTACGTTCCACCCTATGCTTCACCATGTGTTTCACCAATTGTTTCACCATATGTTTCAATGAGACGACATCAAATGTGAGTTCTTTATATGAGATGCAGATCCTGATCATGTTACAATATAGAGATGCAACTACATTTCCTCAATTTCTATAACATAATTTTGACAGTCTGTAAAAGCAAAATCAGAATATGAATTTGAAGTGTAATTTAAAATTCATTGAGCACCTCTACGAATAATGTAGATAACTCAGTTTTGTTTCTAATTTATGACCAATCGATTCCTTCGAAACTTATGTTCAAGATTTAGAATAAGACTTTGTGTACCCATCGCGTATATTAATAAACCTGTATTCATTGTAGCGCTGGTGCAAGTTTATGAAATGTTTGCAGTGAAACAATAATTTAATTTAATCCAATTGACACGACTTAATTGAAGTGGAAAGTTTTAGTTCTACATCTTGGATGGCTAGCAGAAGTATTAATACCTGAAAAACAGTTTTATATGTTTTGTAGTTGCATGTGTAATGAAATGTATGCCCTATATGTTTATGCAAGGGTATGAACCTTAATTTTAGCAATTCTCTGTCTCTTGAATAAAAATTTGAGAAACTCAATTAAACTGTTATGATTGATCCTAACAAATTACAAAAGCGTTTTGTACATCTAAGGAATGCCTGAAGCTCTTAAAAGGCTCTAAAAAATGTTCTGTTGGTGAACGTCGGCCTACGAGACTGAATTTTCAACTCGCACTGAGGAATAAGTGAATCAGAAGAACTAGAAAATTTTCTGAGCTGCATATAATATTGTCTCATGATATTGAGGTGTTGATAATTTGCAATTATTTTGTTAAGTTTGCTTTGAGTGCAGATATCCATTGATCAATGATGTTCTGTACTGATTAACTCTGGAAATTTATAATGAATAGTTCTCCAATACTTTTATTCACTAGAAGTTACTTGTTTCCAAGTCAAATTTTGAAACATTGTAAGCGATGGAAAATGCCAAACTAGAGAATGGTTATTCATTATTAACAATAGTGAACTAAATTTTCCGAAAGATTCGTGTTCCTAAAGACTGAGAAATAGTTCAGGTGTTTCTCTTGTGAAATCGAATCGTTTGGCATTTCCCACCTGGTCATAAACACCGTGTTCCACGATCGTGAAATAAATATTTATGCTTTTTGGCCATGATCCGTAAGGTTTGTAAGCCTGGTTCACGAAGTAAGTCTTAATCAACATTCGAAGTACAGGTTCGAATAGAATATTGTTGCAAGCGTATCAAAGCAGGACGGCGTCCGCAGGACACGACTTTCCGCAGACGAACATTTTTGAATCCATGTTTTATGCATCGATGCGAAGGATTTGTACGATGAATGTCTCTTGGCAGGAAATAGGAATTTTTCAATATTTTTTCGTATGACTCGAGGGACAAAGACGAAAGGTTTACACTGGACTTCATCCGAACATATTGGAAAGCTATCAGATTCTTTTGAAGAGAGAATTCGGAGGTCGACAGGCAGAAATACTTCATTCCATTGAAGTATGACTTTCAATTTCCCTGAGTTTCCAGCAATGATGCTTCAAATAATACTTCCGTCTATTTTTCTATACATTTTTTACACGGAGTATAGTTACTACCTCGCTGATTTAGGAATGCAATTCGTTTACTAAGGGGAAAACTAGAGAAATATGACTAATGTGTTTATACCAAGGAACCATTTCAACACGAATAAGCGAACAGTAAAGAACCTCAAGGGTTGCAGGAATCTGACAGGAATGGTATTTATTAGTATTCATCGGTAAATTTGTATTCAACCCTTCAATAACAGATTGTAAAAACTAAATGAGGCACTACAATGTTGGTCGTTTGAATGTGAGGTAGTACCTTTGGCGCATGCCGGTCTCAGCCAAATCTAATATTGACGAGGTTCAGCCCAGCATATAAGGAAAGGCTGACACACTTGTTATTTTCGCATCAAAAACACCGTCATGCATGAGCAGAAATGAAGGTTAAATTTAGGGATGTGATTTTAAGGGTACACGGAGTTTCTGCCTTCATTTGATGGCCTTGTACGTCACGTCGAGTCGTCTGAACAGACTGCACAGATCAGTCACCGTCCCCAGGATTTCTCGATCTATCACATTCGAGCATTAGTAATAGTTACGCCGTCTGAGTTGTACTGACATGTTGTACTGACCACGGCTCCGTATACTGTAGTTCATGCTCTACAATTTCCAAGCTTTACAAATGAGGCCCGCGTGTAGAACTGACATGACGTCCGTGCTTTCTGAGCGCGGAACTGAATAATGCGGTTAAGCCTTAATGTACGAGTACACTCGACTGGATCAATCTTTGGGTCTTAACAAATTTGACGCAAGGTAATCTTACTAGCGTAGAATCTTATATAAACAGCTCAATGCAAGTCGTTTGTTCGGCACTGTGGAATCGGTCATGTAAGGATTTTATTACAATCAGGTATTGAATGTAAATGTTAGAAATAACATTTAATGTTGGGAATTGCTACACACAAAACAAATTTCGGTGGCGAACAACAACTGGACAAACCTCGGTCAGAGTGACTATTTATTCCAACTCGACAGATAATTAGTTTTGTACAGATCTGAGCTTTCTGTTCATTCTAATGATTTATCATTCATATTCACCATGATTTACACATTCAATACTGTTTGTCTTCAGCTAATTTATTGTTTTTCATTATCGCATTAAGAAATCGTTAACCAAATGGTAAAAAAAGTGATTCAACCCGTGACTCTTTTACAGAGTCATACCAGTTTAAATTTACGTTAGGTGCTTTAGTAGAGAAAATCGAATTATTTAGGGTTGTTTTTCTGTTTGTCATCGTCACAGAAATAAGAAAAATAGACCATAATGGAAATTGTGTCAGATCTAATAAGGGGAGCATTTTTAAAGATGTTAATCTAAGATCTCCATTTGATTTCACGCAAGAAATCAATTTTGATGCTCGAAGCTTGACTGCGATTTTGTATGAATGCTTAGGTTGATTTCGATGAGCAACACCAACAACAGTCCAAATTTTTCTCTGCCCGGCGATAATCAACTATCCGGCTAAAATATTGCTCTTGCGCGGCCATAATCTAGTCTATTTAATAATACGCTTGTACCTACCTACCTACCGTTCCATCTCGCTTCGTCACTTTTCAAGTGAAATTTCAGGCCTCTTGAGCTAAATATCCTGTAAACGGGTCGCATGTTTTGCTATAAAAAGCCCGCCTTCGCGTCAAATTTTCAGTTTCCCTAATAGAGTTTAGACTCCTCGCATCATCAAAAAGAAAATTGCTCCCAAGACCGGACTATCTCTGCCCTGAACGTTTACTTCTGCCCAACACTTGAGAGGACCACTTCTCATGGGCTGGTTTATCTAAACTTTATTTATCCAAATTTCCGTGAAGTTTTCACGGGTCCTGCTAGTTATATGTAACTAGACTACTCGTGACCCGTTGGGTCAAACAAAATTGATAAAAACCAAACCGAAACCAGAAATATATCCTATGCAGTTAAAGTCGGTATCCACAATACCGGATTAAACGAAAAGTATCAATTTCGAATATCTCAGATTCGACAGACAAACGTGTGCACGGTTTCAAGCAAGCAAGCAAGCAAGACGACCAGAGTTTTAGTATTATATTAGATAGATATAGATAGATAATAGTTAGATAGATATATAGAGCAAGACAGGGGATATCGAAGGCTTATGATGAGTGAAAATTGAAAACTTTGGCTAAACTTCACTTATTACTGCCCGAGCTTCCGCACTTTTGCACAAAGTGCGTTTCCAGGGAAACGTCTAGCGAACACATCAGCCACATACGGTGCACGTGGTCGAGAATTTTAACGAACTCAGGAAAAGACAAAGTTTTTGGAGGCTGAGCTTTCGGCAAAATATGCTCCTGCGTCATCAGAGCAATATATTTCGAAAAACAGGCCGTATTTTACATACCAAAAATAAATAATTTTTTCGATCATTCCACGAACAGAGCTATTTTGTAGCATAATTTTGGGAACAGAGACATGTGAGCTCAGGCGAAATGCT
Organism: Orchestia grillus; assembly: GCA_014899125.1. Taxonomy (NCBI): domain Eukaryota; kingdom Metazoa; phylum Arthropoda; class Malacostraca; order Amphipoda; family Talitridae; genus Orchestia; species Orchestia grillus. The sequence continues at coordinate 5,765 of VOMN01064540.1, forward strand.
TTTTAGCTGTAGATAAAATTGACTGTGACCCATCAAGGTGTTTCTTAATAGCTTTATTTTATTTGCTTACAGAATATAAAGCTACTGAATAAAAGACCTGTACATACTCTTTCTTTTGGACTCCTTTAAATTTCTGCTGGAGGACCTCATTGATTCTTCTTTATTTTCTCACAAATATCAGAAGCCAAAGAATATAGTCCATTGACTTTATGTAGTTCCACAGAGCATAACCATATCGAAAAACCTTCGTTTGAGTAGGGAGAGATGAAGTTTTGTTCTATATTATTACCGCAGGGTGTGCACGGTTACCAACAAGCAAGCAAGTGAGTAAGCGAGCAAGATGCACAGAGTTTAAGTATTCTTTAATATTCCCTGTCTAAGAGAGTTTAAGTATTGTGTAAACTCTTAGGTAGAGCTTAAGTATGAACATAGGGACAATCAATGATGCCACAGAAAAAGTTACGTAGGCTGGGAAGAGACGAATGGATTGTTTTCCTGAGCTCAGGCACCAAAGCGCCGCTGAGCCGTGCTACTAACGCTACATTTCCGTCGTGCTAACGCGGCTCTGAGAAGAAGCTCTGACTCTTAATCAGGTGTAATTAATGAAACTTTTAAGCGGATGTGTCATCGATTTTTGAATCTCGCGCCTGGGTGAATTAGAAATAAACGAAGCTCTCTTGTGAACTGGCTATCAGGGCTCACACTTCAATGCCGAAATTAAATTGAGATAAAAATATAGTAAAACATTTTGTTGGCTTATTAAACACCAATGACTAAATAATATTCGGAGTGGGAAAGAGACCAAATGCGCTTTTGATTTTTGATGAATTCCTGAAGAGGCACGTTATTCAGTAAAATTTGGATTGTTTTTTGAATGACGTGCTGTAAAACGTGCTTGAAAGTTAACTGTCATGATGTTCTTTAACATCACTACTGTATTCATGGATATGTAAAATGTTGAAGTTCCCTTTGAGTTACCATAGAGGCTGTGGAGTCCGGTGCTTATTTCATTAGAATTTAGCAAGACAAGTGAGACATCATTCCCTGGACAGAATTGCAGGCTTTACCACAGTTTCAGCAAGGGCACGTTTCAAACTCGAATGGAGGGAAAACCTGGCTCAAGGGGCATGGACTAGAACACGCTACCGCGTAGCCCGCAGTCTGATATTTTAGCTTAAGGCGCCTGCTTTAGTTAGTAATCATGAACCCTAACCCTTGCTTGCTTTAGTTAGTAATCATGAATACTAACCCAAATATTCACCTTTTAAGACATGTGTGCGATTTTGCTCCTCAGATGTGAGAACGAGGGTCCATTAGCTACAGTCGGAAGCACCAAACATGCAGCATCAAATCATCTCTTGTTGTGTGGGATTCAGTTACCTCGTTATTAATTGATATATTCAAGTCCCATAAATGAAATTTCGAAAGTGTAAAGTATTATTTTCATTCATTTTAGTATCGATAAATCTACCTGGGAAAAAACTGCAGCCAATTTAAACCGCATTGACGCACACTGAGAGCTTGTAGAGTGTATGAAGTATTTATTTAATTTAGTTCAGTTCAGGTAAGCCTACCTGGACAACGCTGATAGGTTAATTAGACAGTATGGAAGTGTCATGAGAGCGTGCCTGCTTAGTTCGAATATTAATTAGCCGAGCTAATGGTAATGAAGACGAGTTTATTTTAAACTTTATTTCTATTTCAATTACCTCAGATGCTGTCATTAGTATCATACCATTTACCAAACAATGGTTCACAGGCACAGTTTAAATAGCCTTAAATAAAGTTCACTTCAACATAAACGAAATACGATTGATCATAAATGTCGTACGGACAAAATTACGAGGCTTAAATGAGCAGCCAAACCGTGAGGTGCGGGGGACCTGGAATCGTTCCTTAAATTCTGAACAGTAAAACTGTGAATAGTTAAAAGCTATCGCATCATATATTTCTTCCTAATAAACTCAATCAACGGCAAGACTTTATCATTTTCCATTAACATTTCATTTAAAATGTTAATGCTATTTTGCCAAAAACGTTATTAACGCTGATGTGTTCACACATATACTATACTAGCGACGTCAAAGTCACACATATACTATACTAGCAACGTCCAAATTCCCGCGAAGAACTTCTCATAACAACTTTCTTGCAACTTTCATGTTGCTATTCAAAACAGAGCTCTAGCCTAACTCTAAGTCACATCGTTACCGATTGTTCTGAAAGAAAATTACGCTCCAGACGAATAAATGACTTTTTCAGATTTAGGCAGCAGTTGTAAGCCTGGCAGGATCTCTGGACTCGTAAGATGCCAATAGAGCGAGTGCACTCTCGGTTACAAAAACTGGCCACCGAAATATCATCCGCCCTAAATTGCCCGTAAACGTTAGCGAACCAAAAACTCCAGAAATTTTCTGCTCAACATTGAAGTCGAGTTGGCTAACTTCCTCGTGTGCACAAAGCTTCCACTGCGCAGGACGTAATAATCTTACTTTTCTGCAAAGAAAATTTTCAATGGTAGTTTGCACGGGTCATGAAACGCTCGGCCATTTCTTCGGATAAATTTGAAATTTTTGATTTCCTTGAGCATTCATAAGATATATTTTTCAGCTTTTGCGGAACCTTGGTTTGAAAAATCAGCGGAACCTTGGTTTGCGGAACCTTGGTTTGTGATTATTTTTTTAAAACAGCTTGGAAGAGTAAGCTCGTTGGTGAAGATTAGAGTGAGAATGTACAGATTTTAATTCGAATAAGTTGTTAGTGATGCTGGAAAAAATTTTTTAGTTCCACTGACCTCACATGAACCTTGGGAATGTTCTCGATTAATGGTAGGCTGGCTCTCCCAAGGAGAGCTTATCATTTGTCATACGCGGCTATTCATGCCTGAATAGAATCCCGATCAGCAATATTTATGGCCAATTTTCGGATGTAAGAGCTGAGATTTAGTAACTTCTAGATTGTACATGATACGTTGGGTCAGTTTTTCATTATAAAATATCTTCGTTCTGTGTCTAACGATATAACGAAACACAGATTGTTGGTCACTTGCGTGTTTGCTTGCTTAGTTACTGTAGTTGGGTAGTCTTTACGTTTCCTTATCAGTATCCCCAGGGAAATTTTACTGCAGGTGTAATTTCATTCAATACTGCTCTACAATATAACTAAATACAGTAAGGCGGCTGCTTGAATGGTTTCTCCATCTCCCGTATCAGTATTTCACAGGAAAATATTGTTCAAAGCCGCCCTCATACGCAGCAGTGTCTGAGATAGGATACTGAGTATCGTTTCATGAATGAATGCAATATAAAGGAAGTAAAATCTTCCATTTGATGTTCCCGAGGAGTTCAACACTATTGGGGAACAATTTTATAGCACCCTCGCGATGGCTCTGGTGCCAGGACTCCGGCTTGTGCGAACAGCAGTGAAAGAAAAAAAGCATTTGGTAACGATCTCGAATGCTCATTCCAGAAGTGGATGAACGATCATTTTTGGGCCAATCCTGAGAGTAGATAACGTTGGCAAACATGTTGTCTCTGTTATTCAAAAGGGAGAATATCAGGTCATTTTCGAACTCTCCGGAGAGTAGATTATATGTCACAAAACATGGTGTCTCTGCATTTTAATAAAGAGAATACCTGATCATTTTTGGGCACTCATGAGATTAGATAACGTTACTAAACACGGTATCTCTCTATTTTAATATAGAGAATATCAAACCATTTTGGGGCATTCCAGTGAGTAAATAATGTTGAAAACCATGGTCTCTCAACTTTAATGTTAAGAATAAAGTTATTAATGAAATGTTCATTCGCTCGCACTTCTAACCATGCAATTGAACAAAATATAATAGAACAAAACAAAAGCAAATAAACTTGGTATGAACACTTCAAAAGAATGCAAGTCGTCACGCTCCGCATAGATTCGATTTGCTGTTTTTTTTTGTATTCACTAGGGTTGTCCAGGTCTAGCGGTGCTGCAGAGCAGGAATTCGATGTCTCGTGCAGCACGAAATTTGTTATCTCAACGAGAACAACACGCTTTTTTGAGACTAACAAGAAAGCGGCAATGGTATTGGTAACTGGAATAAAAAATACCGAGTAAAATTTGAATTCATTTAATTTTGTTTTCGTATTTCTGAAAATTACAATCCCAGTACATGCATGTTGTGTATGTATCTAAGTCGAATCAAATATTTGAAGTTTATCGTTGTAATAGGTTATAGTTTTTACTACACGCTGAAGGCATCAATCTTCGATAAATCAATCGGTACACAAGTGCATTAACGATCTTTCTTGTATTTCAATTCATGGTCAAATAATGTAAAACGACGTCATCATTACGTTTGCACCCGTATTTAATTCCTGTAATAATAATAGAAAGGTCATTATTTATTTTTAATTGGAGCTTCCTGCCGTAGTTATGGTACAAACGTTTCCCGCTAAGACGAAGCGCATTAACCTTGAGAATGTGCGGAGTTGTTTTTGTTCAACAATGATAAAACGTTCAGCGGGAACGTTTGTGTAGATACTGGAACTGTCCTCTACATTTAATCATGACTATAAATTGAATCGGTCGAAATTACTTATATAATTCTATATACCCTGTCTCACACTCGCTATATCTCGTAAGTGGCAAGAAACCTTTGGAAAGTAAAAAAAATTAAGTGAATCCATCCAATTCTCACGAGTAACACCCCCCCCCCTCTCATTTACCCTCTTTCCCGTCATCAGGAACGAGGAAAAAATTGTAATATTGATGCAAGTTGTTCATTTCACGAAGGAATAGCGTCCGGCATTTCGCATCTAGAGTTAGACAAGTGGGTGATCGAGGTACATGATTGAACGAATAAAAATGAAATAAGTTTTACTTATGGTATACGTGCGTCAGGGAGCAATAAAATGAAAGACAAATGAACCGCTATATATGCGCACTGCATTGAATTCGGAGCTCATTTATGCTTTAAGAATACGTTACTTATATGTATTTGAATAGAAATCATGTTTCAAAACATGATATATACCATGGGGTTCTTTTCAGCATCTCAGAATTACAGGAACTCGAGGAGTATACTTTTTAAACAAATTCTTCCCGTCCCTAAGTTTTCCACTTAAGTTTGGCAACTCTCATTCCTGAAAATCAGCGAGCGCCATCCAAAGAAGCACGCGACGTAAAGTTGCGGGAGATAATTGCGAGTGAAATCTTAAGGCAATTTTATGACTCTCACCCGACACCGCGTGTTGCTCACTGTCTTTACCAGAGCGAAGGAAGTCTCACACAAAACATTGGCCAGTATTTCATGTAGCAAAATGTGACGGCGCCTGCCACCTATCTATTCATGACAACAAGACTGCTGCTTGACAAGCATTGATTCCTCTTTACTTGCCGAAGACAACCTGAAGGGGATCCGAAAGATGTTTGTTTATGATTTAGGATTCAAGACAACAAGAATGCTGCTTGACAAGCGTTGATTCCACTTTACTTGCCGAAGACAACCTGAAGGGGATCCGAAAGATGATTGTTTATGATTTAGGCCTTGCAGTCTTCATGCAGCAGGCAGAACGTTCTGGCTCACGGACATCATGATAAGTTCAGGTGAGAGTCCAGGACTAATTCGTGCAGAATTCGCTTGTGTTGAGGATTGAGGATTTGTTAGAGAGTGTGGAACTATTGAGTTGTTACATGGTAATACGTAACTATAATATGAACGGTCAATGAGAACACCTTTTCCAAAACTGAGGAAAATTTTGCATTTCTGATGAGTCTAATTTGAATTTATATTCAAGAGAGATGTCGAGCATGGAAAGTATTTTCATGTGAAGTGATGCTTACATTTATAAACGAGAACCCCTCATCATAGGCGACGGTATACGGTATTTACTTACGGTTCAGCACTATTTAATTTTAATTTTAGGAGCTAAGTGTCTTCAGAACTACAGAGTAAATAGAGAGGATAAAAGAGTGAGAGTAAATTTGAAGGTAATATAACACAGCGAGAACATTGCAAAACACATTTTCCTCAAACGTGGGAACCATTATTCTAGTATGATGCATGACAGCAATCTATCTTTGGCTTACTCCAAGTTACGATGGTGTTTGATTTCATAACAATATTCAACTGTAAGTACCGTTTCTAATAAAGTCACCGATACTCTTCACAACGGCGCAGACAAGAAAAACTGGATCTTAAGACAGAAGAATTCTGGTGTAGCTGAAACTACGTCAGAAATTAAATATTTCAACATTTAGAAAAGTTTTACAAACCTGAATTCGGCAGAAGAAAATTGTATCTTTCAAAAAATATATCACCTGTTAATTGAGCGTGAGTTAGTGATTTCGTAAATTTTAAAATTACGACACATTTTGTTCCTACCATGGACCTTATAATGACTTTATCTAGTAGAAATTGAAGAGGAACAAGGAGCAACGAAAATGAAATTTGAGACCCCCGACAATTTTTGTAATCACCAAATCATACTTAGTTCGCCTTTACTCAGTTTAACTTTTACTCATTGGCATCTATTATGTAATTTTGTGTACGCCCTTTAGACCATTCGTCGATGGGCAGCGAAAACTGCAGATGCATCGACAAAAAAAAATTCAACTTGTTTTAACAGAGAATAAAAACTCTAAAAGTTGTACATCTCGTGCAACGAAGCCCGCTTGAAACTATATCCCTGTAAACAGTCTCCTTCATTTTATCGAAGTGTCACCAATAATAATCTTCCCCACGGTCGTAAAGGAAGAACAGAGCAGCAATAATAGCTAAGGGTACGAGCTGGGACTTGACATTTTAAGAGTCGAGTGAGGTCAGAGATAAGAGTCAGAACTGTCGTCGAAATTGCTCGTAAAAGTTTACTGTAAAGTTGCTTCCTAGGGAGAGGAATGACTACTCAGCAAGGAAATGAACCGATATCACCTGCAACTGCGCCGCTTGTGGATCTGGCTGCTGTGCATATATTTTAAAGGTGTTTGCTATACTGACTCACGACCCTTGTGACTTGAATCAGTACATTGTAGATGGGAGCTGAGATGTTCAATGTGGGAATTGAGTGCCATTTTCTAACTAAAGAATATTTCTCTCTTATGATGAGTGAAAGGGCGTCCCATTTATTTTTATCTCCATAGTTCAGATTGAGTACGATAAAGTTTGCAAAAAACGTAAAGGTACTTGTGGTTTATTCTGTAGTTATCAGAGAAGGCAACTTGGAATTTATTTTAGAGTATACACAACCGTCATTTAAGAAAAGGAACGTAAGCCCAGAAAATGACCGCAATAATGCTGGAGCCTGCCAAAAATAAGCTATGGCGCTCGAGAAGTCCCCATACATTTTGTGTCAAGAAACTTCTCGGTACACAGGGGGGAAATTTTCCCATTAATGAGCAACTTTTGCTAGAAGAGTCGAAAGTTCAGTGTTTAACTCTTGAAAGTTCTAAGTTGAAAGTTATCAAGGCAGCAGCCGCTGCCTATCCAGCTGCCGGTCGGCATCGTAGATCTCAATATCGTGACGTAATTTCGAGAGTTTTTGCAGTACATATTGCTCCTTATCTTTATGTAACCATTATTACTCAGACCACGTACTACAAATATTGTCTTATTAATGATATTCATAACCATCAATACTACTTACTTTATATTTGTAATTATTCTTATTTTTCTTAGTTTTTTATACATCTTATGACATTTACTTCTTCAGGACACAGCTACCCGCTTCAGCACAAAGTGTGTTTCAGAGAGCGTTCTGAATGGATATACCACCTTCCGAAAAGTTAAATAACGTTAACAAAAAATGAATGGGTTTACACTGGAGAAACATGGGTAAAATTAACATAAAAACATTTCTTCGCAACGTAAAATTACGAAGAGAATTTGTATATTGGAATAAGCCTAGGCTGATAAATTTAAGTTCGCTTTACGTTAATTTTAGGGAGAACTTGTGAAAACTTGGAAACATATTGAAATTGATATGGTACACCTATTATAATGCAGTAATGATGAAGTTATAAAAAATCAAAGTCAGAGAAACACAATCACGTATTAAGAAATGAGTTTTCCCTGACAAAGTTCATACGCTGTATGTTCTGTGCATCGTAGCGATTGGCATCGAGTAATCCAAGTCCTAGAAGTACGAGGGTCGTCCTTCGTAACACTCCACTCCGCAGCTGTGCAGTACTCTGCCAGACCCGGGTTCCAAACAGGCCAGCGATGCAGCCCCAAAGATATGCTGCTCAAGTTTACTTCGAGATGGCGAGATCGAGCGACAAGGCTTAGAAAGAAAATACTTTTAAAATAATTAAATTTTCGATCATGTCCTGAAAAATAAGCTCTGAAGAAGCTTTCCTGCATCTGTTTTATGAGGTACCTTCAATGGGGTTCAGAGTCACATAATCCGACGATAAAGTACTTTCAGTAGAATTATTAAGTATTACGAGGATATTACGTAGCCAGAATGAAATGCCTTGTAAAACGATAACTTAACTTGCGCATTACTTACGATAGCGTTTCCCTAGTAAAAGTAAAATGAAAAAGGCACAGTCGTTTCCGCTCTCGTTTTCCTCACGAATCTTTTCGTGTTAATTTTTCATTGCGATGAACTGATTACTTCGCTGTGTCGGTCGACATACAATTATCTAAATCATAATAAAAGAAGGGCATTGAAAAGACTATCTAACTGTGTAGTTGAATTATATGAATTTATTTACCCCAACTCTCTTAATTTGCAAAGTCGGACGCCTTCGTTCTTTGGATCGAACTCCAAGGACAGGTCAGAAAACACCACGAATGGCTTGGAACATCCCGCTCCTGCTCTGCGTAACTTACTAGCGACAAGCTGCCATTCTTGTGTAACTAGCGACATGCTGCCATTCTTGCGCAACTAACGAGCAACACGCTGCCATTCTTGCGTAACTAGCGACATGCTACCATGCCTGCGTAACTAACGAGCAGCACGCTGCCATTCTTGCGTAAGTAACGAGCGACATACTGCCATGCCTGCGTAACTAAATAGCGACACGCTGCCATTCTTGCGTAAGTAACTAGCGACATACTGGCATGCTCGTAGGTCGCACCTTCGAACAAATCACGATCATAACCGGAGGACATCAAACCCAGCGATGGTTTTATGGAATACGTACAACAAACCCTGATGGAGCAGGAATGCCTCAAGTCCGACGAAAGTAGATTTTAGTATGAGCGAGACGACTTGAATTATAAACCAACGCATTGGTAGGGGATGTGAGAGAGGTATTTTCTTAGCAATTCATGACATCATAGTTACCATCTGTAAAATTTACAGCTTTCCCGCCGCTGTGCTCATCACATGTACTGGAATTTATATACTGGTCATGCAAGCAGCCCGCTGGCGCTATAGTTGATTACGTAATGAAGGTTTCAGTTAGCACATTAAGCCACGAAGTGAACTATATATGTGTAATGATTGGTATGCCAGACGATTGTTAAATTTGTACGTATGAGTTAAAAGAGGTCCCCCCCGGAAGTGAAATGAAATTTTAAAAGTTTTTTGTTATGTGCAAGAGATGACGTTTGTTTTGATGCTAACTGAAATATGTTAAGGAAAATGTTTTAAGACCTGTGAAATATCTTGTACATTAGAATACTCGTGGAATGTTGATGCATATATCATTTGCTGCTGTGTGTTTAGTATTAACTTTTATATGAAACCTGCTCGCCAATTTAAACCATTTCAAGTTTTTTTAACGCCATGCAGATGAATATCAGAATTGCACAAGTTTTAGAACAAATATTAAAAATGACCACTAATTGAGCAGCCTCCTCATGCGCGATCACAATTGCATTCAGTCTCGAACTACAGAGTAGATGGCTAGAGACGCGTACCTCAAATTCAATACATTTCAGCACAATTTGATTCCCCAGTAACTTTGACTCCTTGGGTCAAAGTATAGTAGAATAGAATTTTTGATTTTTAACTAAAATATTGGAGTTTTTACAATTCTGTCAAAAATTGTAGTTGACTATCATAGTTGGGGAATAATGAAACGCTACATGTGCAATATGAAATCGATTTTCGGGGCGTACATGTGAACCAAAATCTTCAGTGGAGACGAGTTTTAGGATCGATTTGGAGACAAATTCCTTATCACCATTTTGAAGGAGTGCTCAAAATACCGCAAAAAATAAACTAAGACCACAACGAAATCTCGGCGACACGCAAATGAAAGGGGCAACAAGGCTGTGCTTCCACTATTAAAAATTGTATTAATAATAAGAATAGCGTCAAACACGATTATTTTTCACGCCTACAGTGATAAAGTCTTTGCACTTCCTTAAGAGATGAGCAAGGAATTAAGCAACAGTAGAAATAACTTATTCACATTTTTGCAACTGTGTTGGCAATAACACTGAGTCTTTTTTCTCTCACCTTCCTCTTCCATTCCGGCGAATGTTCAGAGGCGCCAGCAGAGGTGTATCACAAAAACAAGCAGCAATCGCGGTCGGTACTCTAGGCTGGGGAAAAGGTTAACCGAGCGTCGGTAAAAGTGTGAAGAGTTCATCGAACTTTTCTGGATCACAGCACCTTTTACTTGACAGAACAAACATTCATTCGGTAGAGCATGATTGCCATTGAGAAAGACACGACTGGATGCAGAATAATTCTGGTTCTAGGTGTGCGCGAGCCACACTTCTGACAACGGAGCTTATGAGGGGATAACTCAAGCAAAAGTTGAGCTCTCACTTGCTCTAGATTACTGTCTTTCAAGGAGAGGAATTGTCGTTGTGTCTATATCTTGTGGGTGTATCAATAACTAATTGAATACAACAAAAGTTTTCATTGAATTTCATTTTATATCTCTGGAGCATAAGTTAGAAAAAGTTAGTTTGATGCCCCGACTCAAATCATGCAAGAATTCAATGCATCTCCTATAATTTTCTGTTGTGATTCAACTGAATTTTCTATTTCCATTGATAGTTGAAATCTAATATCACGGTAATGGAATTCCAGGACGGAACGATACTCGCATATTTGAGAAACGTTCCGTTCAGAAGACTAAAAATGTCCTTTATCAAAAATTTGTTCATATACGTACAAGCGCGATAGAGTCCCGTTAAAGCTTCATTTCATTTGAAATGACGATAAATACTGCAATAAAGTTCGTTCAAGGATTCAAGAACCATCGTTTGATCTCCGCTGATACTTTTCCCAAGTGCAGCAGCGAAAAAGACTGGAGATTCTGGAGCAATGTCAACTGCCGGATGGGAGCCTTGCAAATGAGAGTCTTTGAAGCCAGGCTGCTGCCTCCAGGACCAGGATTTTGCATAATGGGCGAAGCAGGGTCCAAGCCTCAATGAAAACATCGACTACGTACATGCGACGAATTCGTGTCTTCGGAGGAAGTACAAAGACTCACTGATGTGCTTTATTACAAAGGATGAGCCTCGTGAATTAGGGAGGGCTGCTAGGACAGGTCCTGGTCACTTTCTATGATCAATTTTTTTCATGCGTGAGCACGTGTCGGATATTGAAAAACTTTGTTGCTCATTTTAAAAAGGAGAGGATGAAGTTCAAAGGGATTGTTGAACAATTTACGGTCCGAGCAATCCCTTTGCAGCTCCAAGGTCATGCTGATTTATCGTTTTAAGATATTCTCGTATATAAAACTTAGCTGGTCAAGGACTTGAGAACCATTAACTTTACAAACATTAACTTTCAAATGAGTTAGTTTTCTATATGTCACTCATATCTAGTTGCAGCATCATAATTAATATTCAAAATTGCATTTTCTTTCCTATAAACTCATAAGTAATGGTTTCACAGACAAATTCCTGATACACAGGACCTGAAGAACACGGATGTTACAGGTAACTGAAAAGTATCAGTTATTAGTAAATGAGTAAACACGACTTCAGGACACGTTCTGTGTCGGAACAGAGCAAGTTTTCATTGCTGGATTGATTACTGTTTGTATTGTGTTTTGAAAGTTTGCATTTATTTCTTCACGCTTCATTTTCTTTCCTTATTTGTCTTTTCATGAATTCCAATTTTTGGTACGTACAGGGGCTGTCGGTAGCTGCTTCTCGTGTTGAACGCATCTTGTGCCCGTCCCTCATAACACCTGAGAACTTCCTGCCTAAGGCAGAGCTTTCAATCAAAACTTGCCAATGGTTTATGGGCAGAAACTTCCTAGTTTATATGCGAACACTTCTGCTTAGAACGTCAGAATTTTGCGGTCTGGATTTTCGGAGTGCCGTACGTTTGAAAAATGCAAAGTGAACCGTGAATACGACAGACTTGCTCCCATGCGTTCAACCGACTCAAAAATTTCTAAGCAGAAGTTGAATAATGATTTTAAAATGAGTATTAACGCAAATTCATCAGCACGAATCACTACTGTCCTCAGCTTGTACATGTAGCCTGATATTGTCTATTCTGTGCGAGGTAGAAAAAAGAATTAATTCTCGCAACGAAGATCAAAGTATTATATTGAGTGAGAAATCTAGTGCACAAATCTAACCTACACAAAACGGATAATAAAAAGTTTTACATAGGAGCCATTTAGTAGCACTGAAGTGATTCTTGCTCGCTAAAATATTAAAGGTGGTAGGAGTTCAAACCTTCNTCTACCGCGTGATAGGGGAAAACTGGTGAAAAGTAAAATATTTCAGCTCGAGAGTTCGCTGACATGAAGAGGTAAAACACAAACAATATAAAAAATAAGGATGTGACATTTTCCATATCACAGCATTCCAACCTCGAATATTTAGAAACTTTCGAAGAGTTTTTTGCATCATTTTCACTTAGTGATGCCGAATTTCATTTGCAAAACTCTACGGTCAATGCACCTGACATTTAACTATAACATTGCCAAATAGCATATTGAAAATAATTAGGGCGACAGGAAAAAATTGGTTGAAAGGTTACAAAAATTTTAAGTATGGATGCCACAAAAAATAAAATAAGAGTATATAATTTAATTTGATCTGTTTTTTATTTTTACGTCAATTAATTTTTGACTTCTAGCGATTCACTTCTGACCTGTTCTTATTTGGTTGCGCCTCGCACTAACAGACTAAGAATAAAGTAGTCATTTTACGAGGGAAAAACGGTGCACGAAATTTAACCGCCCAAGAGAGAGAAAAAGACCACTGTAGCTACACTCGGATGAGACTTTACCTATTGAAGAATCGTAGAGGTCGATCTAAGTAATCAGCATAAGCTGAACACAAATCAGAAGCCTATTACCAAAGTTCTGTATCTAGTACGTGGGTGTGATTAGCTGTTCTTGTCTCTTGTATATTCAACTTCGAAATGAATGAACTGAAAGGAGCTCAAAGCCTGAATTTTACCAAATGCATGCCAAATATGCTGGGTACTTAACAGAGCAATAGCAAATTCTGCTATGAATAATGACAAATTTTATTTCGAATCAAAATTTAATTTCACTGGAGGCAAAAATACAATTAGATTCTCATTTCCTATTCGAGATGAGTTTGTGGTTCCCGACATGAGCTAGAAATATGCACCCGAAGTTTCAATGCGACTTCCACAAGTAATTTTAAAGTTATTGTCCTACAGATCCCAATTAGAAGTTTCATCGAGAATTCCACATTTTAATTTCCTGGCTATAATATTACTTAATGATAAAACGATTCTTATACCGTTTGTGTGTGACTGATTGCGGAATAAACGATTTTTTTTTATTTCTTTTTATTGGTTACCGAGCTGTAGTAGCAGGCTAGGTTAACCACAAGCGGACACTCATAATATTATAATTTTGAAATTCGATCAGAAGGGCACAATTTTATGGTGTGAAAATGACCAAATCAAAGAAGTTTAGAATTTTCTCGGCTTCTACAATACGCAGTTTTTGCGCGATCAAATGCTTGATAGTTGCAGAAACTGAAACAAAAAACTTTCAGTTCATTTCATTTCGTGTATCAGACCCTTCGAGTGACTCAAATGAAAGCGATAGAGACTCCTTCTGAGATGCTGACCGGTCTCGGTCAAAGATACATTTTCTCAAAATAATATTTCGAAATAATTATTACTTCTTGAATGATTGTGACAATTAATTCTATAGTTACCTGTAAAAAGCATTTAAACTTTTGAACGCTGGTACTTCTGAAATCTTTACTTGAGTTGTTAGTGTGGAGCTTCTGAAAACGGGAAATTTTACATAAACTCGTCATTTGTGAACCTTGACCATCAAAATAAAAGTTTGAAGACATCTTCGCAATCGTAATGCTTGGAACGTAAGTACGTAGTCATTGAATTGATTTGTCAGATGAGAAACTTAGTCAATTTTTCTTCGTTCAATCGATAATTGATTTTTTTACGTTTCTTTTCTCTAAGCGCATCTTCTTTCCAACGGTCACGCACCACGTTGGTGCATCAATCACAAATATCGGTTACGTTCTCTTGAATATCCTTATCCCTGATGTCATGATATCGTGTTCATTCAGGTTGCCAATAAAGTCATTGCGTCATCCAATAATTAAAGGTTCAGATAAGCCTTTCATAATTATCACCATGAGCGGTATTCGGTAAGAAAGCTGCACAATTTCCATGAACAAACAATAGCAGTCATTTTGCATAGCGAATGATGACGTTTGTCGACTTCTACAGGGATTCTATTACGCCCCGAGAAACAAAACTTACGTACGCTTGCAATAAATCTCGTTCCGACGGAGATTCGTCTTCATTCGAAGCTGCTTTCAGAAAAGCGAGATGCTAATTTAAAGTTTGGTCTTGGGAAAAAAATGAGGCATATTCCTTTTCCGTCGGCGAGTGGTAAAGCTTTGCCGCAATATGACGTACGAAATACGGAAGTTTTGAGCAAAGGACTAACATTAATGTTATTTTTGTTGTAAACCGGTCTTTCCTGCTGCATTTCGAAAGTTTTCGCTTTGTTAATGGGTAAAATTGAACTAACAGATAAATAAGACATCGACGTAAAACGCTAGTTATCTTGCTTAAAATTTAGAATTAAGTTTCTACAAAGATATGAAATAAATTCATGAATCTAAAACATGAAAACTCAAATTTAACATCAAGATGAAATCGATATTAGTGAACAAATATCTGGAGAGGTAAAGATTGTATCAAAACAACGTCGAATACCAACGAGTATACATATCTGAGTGAAATAATACTCTACTTAATCTTCCATCTCTCCCTTGATATAAGAACTAACTTAAGTTTTATACAGCTGTATACAGTACTTTATTGATTTGGGAATCTGAATTTACAAACACAAAATGAGTTATTCATGGCAACACTCAAACTACAGAAGTTTTCTCTTAGATTTACCGGTAGAGATCAGCAGTGCTCATAGAATCTGTTATATAGGTTGGAATATATTGTCACTTATGACTTCTTATTGAGATTAACTATTATAAAGATGACTTATTAATCATCGTCTCTTATGTCTGAATTTCAACGTTAAAAGTTTCTTATTCAGGCACATACCTATTTTCAGTGTAGTGAAGTATTTTTAGCAAGTTAGCAAAATCACAATTCATCAAAATGTTCTTTTGTTTGTTTTATGTTTCCGAAAAGTACAGTGGGTGCAATAAATACCTTACATATGTTCAAAGTTCTGCCCAAATAACTCATTATTCGTTCCATTTGACCACAGTACAGCGTCCCAAAAACTTAGTCATCTCTAAATATACATTGGCAAAATTCAGATATTTAATGACATGAATTGGTTCAACCAGAGATGTTTTTCTTCAACGAAATTACTGATTCCTAAGAAGTGTTTGAACTGTATTTTAGCACAAATTCATCCCGGTCGTTTCCAATCCATTTTGAAGTTTAGATCGAGCCCCTCGAGGATTTTTCTTTACAACGCGGACTATAGATTAGCCGCACGGTTTGAAAATTTGGATGGACACTCTGAACTTGGTAGACTTGTAAGGAGCTGAAATGACGTGTACCTGCAAATCGTGTCACTAATGGCTGATATTGGTATTTTCAGCATACATGAAGTTGTAGAAAAAAACTTATATATAACTGAACCATTACGTTTCAGGTCCTTTCTGACAGTTCTTAGAAAAATGGATAGCTATTTTATAATTGGTTTTAAAAGCAGATTCATAATTTATCTTCTTTGTGAATTTTAAATGCTTTAGTATTAATTCAATTCACCTGAGTGAATTCTTCGTGCTGATTAACGTAAATGTTACAGTTACGCACATTTATTATGTTATACTTACTGATCAGTGTCCCGTTTTTCAACTGTATTGTTCCCACAATTTCCGCTTGCCGGTGCGCTAAAAGAATGAGGCTTGTACATTTGACTTACATCGCAGAAAGTAAAACGCAGAGAACATTTTCCCTTATTTTCCTGCTCTGTTATCTTAGGTGAGCTTGAATGAATTTTCGCGCTGATTTTACCTCCGGGGACCTCGAGCTTTCAGCCCAGACGACTCCGATCCATCAATACACTAATGCGAATAATTGAGATGAACGACGCGCTAAATTCCCTGTTGGATGCTGAAGTCAGGGGAAAAAAGCAACTGGAGAATCCCGTGGAACTCCTGAATTATGCTTTTGGACGCTGCTAGCAACCATTGCAGGATCGTAAAAATAGTCAACTTGAACTTCCCCATTAAATTTCCGTGAAAGGTTTTTTGGTGTACCACATGTGTTTCAAAATTGTGCGAGGATTTTGTGCAAATTAGCAGGTTATGAAAACCTGAATCCGTCACTCACGATCGGTTTCGTCCATGCAAAAGTTAATGCACACGTGATTATAAATAATTTTGTACCCACTAGTTTATCCATTAATTGGTGAAGCAAATCATGGCCCGTGAAGTAAAAATTTAATCATAGTCTGTGTAGTAAATATCCAATCATGGTTTGTAAATTAAATACCCAATCATGGTCTGTCAAGTAATTATCAAATCATGGTGCGTGAAGTAATCATGTCGATGAAGTAAATATCATTATTTAATCATTCTGTGATTACTATCTAGTTCCTAAATCATGCACGTACCATAAGTTCCCATAATAGTTATAGCTGTAGAGATAATGTGTTCTCCATCTAGTTTTTGAAGTTGTTACAACAATACATTTTCAATGTCTAAAATTGCATATATCGTATATCAATGTCATGTTCCACATTCATTCTTCAATTGATGCCTGCATTCAAGGGAATAAATACATTTTTTAATGTGATTTAAGATTTTATATCATTTGAGGTGCTTTATCTGTTACACATTTATATTTTAGCAGAGCATTTAAAACTTTTCACATCGTGTTTGTATTATTTAACCATTTAACTTTCGGGAAGAAAATTTTTTCGATATTGAAAATACATGTTTGATATTACAGGAAATTCGTATGTAATTACCGGTCAGTAAGGTTTTCAATGAGAATTATTTTTTCCTCTTTGAAACAACCTATCAACATGACTTAGTCAAGATTATTCCGCGGTCGAATCAAAGTACAAAATCAAACTCCTACAAATTTTCATTTTGGAAAACCTTGTACGTCCAGGATTCATACGTAATCAAGATCGGTAAGTGAATATTATGAATTACACTTATTAATTTGCTACATTGCTGAACGCCATCTCTCACTGAGTCACTATACACTGTACATAGTCGCTGCTAAGAGAAACTTCATTTCAAATAGAATGTAAATTATCGCGTTATCATTTAGTTCTGACATAGCTGCCATGTACTCGGAATGAGAGAAGTCTCTCAACAGCACCTCTGTGATTCCATCACTTCGCTGGGCGCCGTCTTCGACTGCTGTTCTATCCCTTCCATAATCCATTAGTAGCTCGTAACCTCGTATTAAACAGCACAACTCCAGGAGAATTAGAAAATCAACAACGCAGCCGATATTCTAGGCTTCCAACACGTGCTGTTAACAGTTGCATTCAAATGATCTTCTTCAGTGGAGGAGCATTTGGATGTGCTAATTTTAAATTATAGGTAATCAAATTTTAGTTTTAAAGCGTGTGGTTGAAGTAATTTCACACCTCATGAGTGGGCTGAAATGTGTGTTACTCAAAGCACAAGTTTAACATAACTTCAGTTGTTCGTTTTGAGCTAAAGAGATTGTGAAAAAAAACTTTTTTGCAGAGTTCTGAATTTAATATGAAAAACTGAGTATTTTTAAGCTGCATGACGTATTTTAATCAGTGAATCAATCAGCAGAATGGCTGCAGGTATTCAATGGTATAATTGCTTGTCTAGAGATAAAGTATTTGTTGACGATTGAACGCTATTTGCATGAAAATACACCAAGAACATCCCAACAGTCAATTAAACTGTTATCTGCCATAATAACAGCCTCAACATGTTCTCAAAACCGTCGAGGTTTTGATGCGGGTCGCTGGAATGTTTGCCATGGGATTCGCAGTAACTGTTTTGAGAGACGCAACGGTCTTGTGTGGATACATATTGAGGTCCTCTCAACCATGCCCCAAGCACAATAGTTCAAAGAATTAATATCAGGAGGTCTGCGGGGCCACATGCTTCATGAAGTGATTGAAAAAACTATTTGCTGCCCATTTTTGTACTGAACTGGCCGTAGGGGCTTGAGCGCTGTCTAACAGAAAAACATACGACCTCTTACGTGTTACAACAGTCACCAAGAGCTTCACAATCGTGTCCAACACACCCACGTAAGCAACAACGTTAATTCATGGCTTCTTGACCTAAGAAATGCGGAGACCTCCCGTCGTCCTTACTTTTTAAAACCACCAGAATCTTCACTGATTCCGGGAATTTGGTGTGCATAAGGACGAAACTTCTTCGGTCATTTCAAAGGGCAAGCAGTACGATTTTAGGCTCACCTTCTGTTCTTCGCTAAGATTTTACCAACTGAGAAGAACAAGAGCTTTTCTAGTCGTTCCGTTAGTTTTAGCTTGCTTAAAAGGAACTTAGTTCGGATCACTCTATTTTCCTTGATTCTCTCCAACATGAACTGGTCTCCCTGCATCACGTAAGGCTTGCCACAGAGATTGCCATGAGCCACACGACAGATGTTGGCCCCGTCAAGCTGCAGCTCCTGCAAGGTACCATCTTCGACTTCCCACGGTCCTCTTTGATGGCCGTGAATAGTAGCTTGAACGGAATCGACGAATTCGGGCGTCCTGTCCTTATTCAAGCACCTACAATGTCATTTCTTGTGAGGGGCTGCTCCGCACAACTACTAGCTGCCTCCAGATCTCTCCGAACTTTGAAGATGAAAGACCGAGTGACTTTCAGGAAGACACAGATCGAGGAATCAAATTGTTTTCCAGCCAAGTAGTTGATGACAGCATGCCTCTTTATTTCCTGCGGTAGCCTTGACTTCGGCATGTTTACCTGCAACAAAATATGATGTGGCATTATGACGTATTTGATACTGAGTCGCTTAAGATGTTCGTTCTCAAATACCTGCTGCATCTGTAATATAATGCTTAGATGCTTAGGAATTTAAAAGCGATTTCTGTAGAAAATGATTCCAGATTGTGTTGGTAGATGTAACCATGAGATTGTGAAGGCATTCACGACACAGAAAGTCAATCAAATCTTTATTAACGCTGGCTTTCATGAAATATAAGTTTCGTTTGAATGTTTCTGCCCATATGCTATTTTTGAAAATGGAAATAAACACATTTCCTTTTAGCAAATTTTATAAGCACATGCTTAGTTTAGGAGTGAACAGCCTGTACCTCGTCTGCGAGAGCATCAATAGAATTACATTGCAAGTTATCAGCTTTGGTGTTTGAGCAATTCGTTTGCTTCGTAAACCCTTGAGAAAAGTTTAACTATAGATATTACTGGTCTGAATATATTTCAAAAGCTCACCGAGTCGGCCTAATACTTTGTTTTATTTTAGGTTTCAAGTATTATACAAAATTTGGTTCCTATGATCAGTGGATTTTCATTGCTGGACCAGTGGGAGAACTGATTGTTGAAGGGAATTTTTCTATCTTATTGCACGAAATTTCACTTAACATCCAGTTCTTCACTCATTGAAATGTAGCTGCTATGTATTACCTACATGCTAGAATGTTGCTCAATGAGGAAAGTGTAAATCCGGAGAGTTGGTGTTACAAAGATAATGATGATAAAATAAACATGAATTATAAACCTCAACATTTTACGCCAATGAATGGGAAAATACCACAGCACAAAAGAACTGCACATAGCATTGGACGTACATAACTATAGATGTCATGATATGAGATCCTCCAATCATCCTCAGACCTCTGACTCAGACAACCAATCTTCTTCGGGCTGGCCGAGGAGCATTTAGTCTCAGGGTCGCATGACTGACCGACCGTGCGCAATCACTAAGGAAAAATATGAGTTTTGAGCGAGTGTTTGAAGATAAATTCTTTGAAGGAAATAGATCAGTATATGTGACACGAGGATAAAAAAACATTATTTTAATTCCACGGAGTGATCAATTCTTCTTTTCCTATATATGTGTTTTATATTTCACTGTCATTTTCTGTTACCTTTATGCTTTCTATGAAAAAATGAGATAGGTAAGCATCATGTCGATCGAGTAATTGACTAATAATTACAAAAATTGATTCCTTTACGTGTTGAACTCTTTCTGCATCATATTTGGTTAGCAGGTATTAGTTATTCATTTTTGAGGGTCTGTGTATCAGTGGCCAGTAGAGAATGAAACAAGTAAGCGAATACTCTTCTTACAATTCTTACGTTCACCCAAAACGTGTGCGACTATACAACGTAACCCTCAGTCCCAAGAGACGAGACAAATATGAGGTATGGATCCTCAGGTGATATTTTCCTCACATGAAGTACACTATTTTTTCGAGAAAAAACAATGTGAGTTTTACATTAAAATCGCTTATGTTCGCTCCAACTTCAACAGAAATAATTGCGCCATTTGGTATTACATTGCACAATGCAAAATGGACAAAACTCTCACTGCTAAAGATGCGCTGGCCATTGATTTGCAAGCGTACTAAAGTCCACCATCGAGGTCATAAATCTGGACTGTGGATGCCATCAGAAGTGACGGCTAACGACGCCTGACGGAGTGGTCGGTCGTGGAGACGACGGGCGCATCTGAAGCTCGGCGGTCTTAATGGCGGCGGACTTTTAACTTCAACCAATGACGCTCAGGTGCGCAAAATTTGAAAGACCAGACTCGAGTGAAATGTGGGCGATGTGCTGCGTTTCTAGAGCGGGCTTTAAGGGAAAATTTTGAATAGATCAAAATGGGTTCTCTCAGAAACTCACGAGTCTAGTTTTGGTTAGGAATGACGAGGTTTCGCTAAAATATGCTTCTAAAAGGAGCAGCGCTACTTTTCCCGATCACTTTCCGCAAAATTTGTCTGAGTTTACTGACCTAGAGGTCAGGGTGAACATCATTTGACAATCGAGAGATTTTTTCAATTGCATTCAAAAATGTCATCGAATTTCATGCAAGACAAGGATCGGGGATTTACGTGCGGTGGGAGAGGGGGGTACAGTG
>VOMN01064542.1:0-12110 GCA_014899125.1 Orchestia grillus
AGTTACTGAAGCGCTGCTTTCACTACCACTACAACTACAACAACTAATTTTTCTAAAACTTAAACTAAAGTTGCATTGTGCCATATACACATTAGTCTTTCACTCTCCTGCACAAACATGTTTCTGACAGCTTTTAGTAATTACAAGTAAATATTTTTGAAGATTTTTCATCAAAATGTATAGAATTTCTTTGAAAGCATTCAGCAAAAAATATGTTTGGAACTAAGTATAAATGAAGCAAATAATTTTTGATTTGTATAATTTTCATTTTGGGTTTTGTTTCTTGTGGGACTTTCTGTATATATGTATCATGTCACATGCACCATACAAATGTTTGTGTGATGTTATGATGAGCATTGCAAGGATCAGATGATCATACAGCTGTGCCAAGTTTGTACCTCATGCTGTTTACTATTGAAAGGATAAAATAACATAAGAATGGTAAACTTAGTCTTTCAAATTCTGTGCTGCAAATAAGTGCTCTTAGTTATTCAACTCAGGCTTGAATTGTAGAATGAAAATGAACTATAAAATTTTATTGACTTGTCTCATGAAAAACTAAATAAAAAGTTGAATATTATGACAATATTGAGAGATTAAACTTTGTGCGATTAGATAATAGAATCAATAGAAGTTTCTGTATGGAAAATCTGCAAAATTTATTTATTGATGGAGATTTATTGATGGAACTATTCTGTTGCTCTGTTGCTATCTGCATTTTATTTATTTTTTCTTCAACTCTCTGAATTTATGCATGTGAAGCATAGAAATAGAAAATGTGGTGTGGAAGCTACAGAGGGAAAATATAACCTGTGATTTATTACACAATATGTAGGATAGAAAGTAGAAATGTTGAGAAATTTTTGATAGTTTTAACTAGTGTTTCATTCTGTTCTATTTCGCAATTCTGCCCATAAAAATCTTTTTCTCCTGGTATTTATACCTAAGTGGATGTTATTTTACATAATGAAACACTTTTTGAAATTAGTTTCCCATTTTGACTGATACCATATCTATTTTGTTTTATTTGATGCAAATTTTCCCATTGGAAATATTATGACTTACAATCTGTGCAAATGACTCTCAAGAAATTTGGTAATTGAAGTTATTCAAGTCATCATTATTCATTTGGGATTTTCATGCATAAAATATTTAATGGCTAAGATTTAATAATTTTGTATCTTCAACAACCAACTACACTAAGGCATAGTTTTATTTGTTGTGTTAATATAATTGTGCAGTGTGAACCTGAGCATGCAGGCTCCACCACAGCATTTCATGACTGCTCAGAATGTTATTTGTAGGAGTTGAAGAATGTGACATGTTAGATTACTTTGGTGTTGATTGATTTCATAATCTTAATTTCATCGCTACACATTCCCTTCAATATTGTTACTGCTCAAGTTTCTCATAAATGTCTCTTGTTTGGGGCAATAGCTTGAATAATTTTCAGTTTTGTACTTTTCTATTTCTTGTTTTAGCTCATAATTTATTCTTTTCCATGTAAGTCAAGTACTTGCCTTTATTTTTTGGTCATACTGCTTGCTGCTAAGTATGGTTTAGTTAAGTATTTTTACTTAGTAAAAAGTAATTTTCCTCAGTAAATATATTTCTGAATTGAAGTACCTATGTATGTGAAGAGTTGTGGTAACAAAAAGATAAACAGAAAACTTCATAGGAGTCGGCCATTGTAAGAAACAAAATTTCGGGTATACTTGTTTTTGGAGAAGAAATTGTAACATGCAATGTCAAGATGATTGCATGAGTGAATTTGTTGGGAGAATTAAAACATAATTGGTGAGTTAGACAATCATGTTTGAATACCTAAGCAATTTTGACTGTCTTAGAAAATTTGACTGCCTTAGCAATTTTGACTGTATTAGGTTTTTGAACTTGAGAACAACTTGTTTCCTAATTGTATAATTGTTACCTACCTATAATTTTTAGGACAAGTTCATCTTGTTTGTTTGAAAAAGTTATTTATTTTTGGTATTGTTTGAAAGTTATTAATGTATATATGTAGGTTTGTTGCTATTTTGTAGAGGTTTGTGTATGATCAGTGTTCTTCAAGTTATATTATTTTAGCAATCCATATTTTATTGGACTTAGGATGGTATGTACAGGATTTTTAGGCTAAGCTAGTTATCGCAAAAGAATGGTTGGATTGGGTTGTTAGAAAGCTCATGCATATTTTTAGTAGTTCATCTTTTGACTGTTTTTATAACATGGTTGAATTGAAAAAATAAAATTTGAGCATGCTTCCATTTAAGAACACAGTTCAAGCTATCCTATTATGGAAGAAGGTTTGATGTCCTATTACCTGTGTTAATTCTGTAACCTTTCCAAATGAATATTTAAAAAATACTTTCTTGCTCATGATGCTTTTCTATTTCCATAAAATTATAAATCCCTCATAAACAACCAAAAGAAATATGTTTGGAGGGAGGATTCTTCATCTGAAAAAACTACGGAAGTGGTTTGCAAGGTTCTGAGTTGGAGACTGTAGCCTTACTGATAGTGATCAAGCTCTGACAGTGCCATACAATCTTCTACAGATGATGACCAAATCAAGTCATTAATTCAGAATAACCCACATTGCACTACCTGAGAATTGGCAGAAAGCCTCAACCCACCAAAATCTACCATTCATGAGGGCCTGGTAAAGCTTAGATTCATAAATTGCTTCAATGTTTGGGTGCCACATGACTTGAGTGAGAAAAACCTTTTGGATCACATTTCTATCTATGATTTGATTCATAAATGGGGAATAAAAATGTGCATTTATAAAAACAAATTGAGACAGGAGATAAGAAATGGATTGTTTACCAAAATATTCAGAGAAAACAATCTTACATCTTACATAAGTAAGATGTAAGATTGGTTCCAATCTTACATAAGTGACACGAGCCTCCCTAAGCCATCCCAAAAGCAGATCTTCACCTTAATAATATTTTGCTTTGTGTCTGGTGGGATTGGAAAGGAATTCTGTACTATGAGCTTTTCCCTGAGTAACCAAACAATTCTGAGAAATACTAACAACTGGTTCAGTTGAAAGCAGTACAGAATTGGCCAACAGAAAAGTGCCATGTTCCATCACCATAATACAAGATCACACATTTCTTTAGAACCAGACAAAAATTGCTGCAGCTTGTCTGAGATATCTTACCCCACCCTCCATATTTACCAGATAATGCTACTTGGATGATTTAAAACACCTTGATAGTTTTTTGCCAAGAAACCATTGATATTCTTGGAAGAGGGTATTTTCAAGTCAATAGAAAGATGGAGAAGTATTGTGTAACTAAATGATTTATATTTGATTGATTGGAAATATAATTGCTTGTATTTATTTATCTTTTTATTTTCTTTAATAATTGGCACAAACTTGCCAGATAACCTGATACATGAAAGTGTCACTCTTAGACATTGACTTCAAAATAGGAGTTTGATTTTTATAAAAATTTCCCTAAAATAGGTTTATTATTTCAAAGAAATCATCAAAAATGTTGAGTTTTTATTTGTCAGAATTAACCTAAGTTAATGTTGTACATGGATGAAAAGTTTGAGGCACACACTAAGAATTAATTTTTAATTTTTTAAAATAGGTGATTTGAATTATTGTGGTTAAAGATGTAATTATTTGTCTTATGATGAATTTTATTTTTAAAATAAGTTAAATAACTCTCAGGAGATTGAATAGTTATGATGATTGGTACTCAGGGAGGGTAAAAATACTGGAATTAAATTGGTATATATTTTTCTACACAATTCAAAGTGCCACCTGGTTGCTTCTGGTACCCGAATAGGGCGTTAGGAGCGCGTGTCCAGTTGAGAATCCGGGTGAGCAATTGTTGCAAATAAGAAAAATCTCGTTATCTCAAGAATTTTTTCAATTCTCGGAAATTATTTTTATAGGAATTTCAGCTCTGGAGGAGGCAACACTGGGTCGCCAAGGTCCAAAGGCTATTTGAGGCAGCGGATCTCGCTGTACATACTTCAGATCTGCGTCCTTTTCCTCGGTGATCGGTCATGGAGCTACAGCTCCAGTCTTGGTCACTTTAATATACAAGCAGAACGTTAAGTCTGAACCCATACTTGGGTTTCCTTGTACCCCATTAAAAAAATGGAAAAATTGCGAACGATTTACAATCGTCGTCCTATCGCATTACCTGCTTGTCTTGGACATCGGATGGTTCGACACTGCACCCTTGATGTCTAAGATGTTTCCATTGAACTCTGAGTACTACGAGTAGGAGAGGTCTGCTCCGTGTGATGGTCAGACAGAGTAAGCGGCTCCCGGCCATATCCTTCTACTTATAATACCAGCAGCTGCAGCTACACCAGCAACAGGAACCGAGGGAAAAAATTGCGACTTTTTCGCAAATCTTCGTCCTTACGCATCTCCATGCTTGTCTTGGACATCGGAAGGTTCGATACCGCTCCCTTGATCTACTACTAAAAATCCGTTGACCTCTTATAGTTTCTTGAAGTAGCAGCTCAACTAAAAAAAATGCTGACTTTTCGCGATCATCGTCCTGTCGCATTTCCGTACTTACCTTGGAAATTGGAAGGTTCGGTATTTCTCCCTTTCAAGGTACTATTAAGATTCCGTTAAACTCATATAGTTTCTTAGACTAACAGGTCTGCCCCTCCCCCCTTCCCCCCTCAGGGAAAAACAAATTAAAATCCTTGGTCGTGCTTCCGTACTGGACAACTTGAGCAGGTATGCTACCCACTTCTGCCTTTCAGGAAGACCGCTGCGGCGCGCCACCACGAAATTGGCAAAAAATAGCTGCCTTTGTCGTGCGTCTGCACTCGATATTTCGACCAAACATGCTACTCACTTCTTGCCTTTCGGGAAGTCCATTGCCGCGGACACCCTCCAAATGGGCATACAAAATTATTAGCAACCCCTGGTCGTGCATGCGCGCTTGATACTTGACCAGGTATGCTACTTAATCCCCCTTGCCGTCTGAGAAGCCTGCAGCCGTCGCCATCCTTTGAGGTGGCAGAGTCAGGTTCTCTCCCTTATGATCACGACCTGGCTCTCCGGCCTTACCCGCAGATTTCAACAGTGGCCGTTTATGTGTGCTTATTTCATTGAGGTTAAGCATCCAGGTAGATGCTGCCATGACCCTGCTCCTCTATCTACGTACTCGTAGCAGAGATTACCGCAATAGCGGCCGCTCCCGGGAATGGAGAATTTGACTAAGTCAAGTTCCCTATCTCTTCCCGGCGCAAATCACTCGAGCACACCACCTACCACAGACCACAGTACCTCCCTTCCGAGAAGACCACAGTAACGGACCTCTTAGGTTTTTCGTGAAATAGTATAATTAGTCTTCGTGAATCCTGATTACTCCTATGCCTGCAGAGAAGTCTACCGTTAGACTCCCTCGGCACTAGTGTACCAGCGCAATGCTTTTGGGTCCAGTTTCGTACCCTTATGGTGACGAATTGGCCTAGGCATACTTCGCTCGCGCTCAGCTGGAGATTATTATCATAATCCGCTGGGGCGGTAAACCTCAAATTCCGTCAAATAGAATTATTCCCTGCGGGGTTCTAGCTCGGCCCTGCACATCCCACGAGGGCGGCACGATCTGGCATGGCGCTCTTAGCTTCTACATACTTACGCGAGAAAACTACAAGCATCATATTTCGGACTGACAATATCCCATTCAGCCCAGCTTTCCCCTTCTCGGACTTACACAGGGTGGTCCATAAGTAAGGTGCCTTTTTAAAACTATTGTAGCTATAAAACTAGAAATGGTAAAGAGATTTGGCTAATTTAGAAGTTTAGAAGAAATCTCAAATTTTTCTATCAGTATATCTATTTTACCAACAGTCACAATATATTCCTCTTAAAATTTTCCGCGGTGGACAAAACACAATATATTCCTCGGTTTGGTGACATACCGTGGCCACATTGATCACTAGATCTAAATGCGTTTGATTTATTTCTCTGGGGATACTTAAAGGAAAAGGTTTACATTAAAATGTTTGATACTAACAGCAATTAAAACAAAAATCATTCAGGAGATCAACAGTAGTTTACTAGAGACATTAATGAAAGTAATGAATAAAACCATTGTAAGAGCAGGCCAATGTTTGACTAATAATGGACAAAATTGAAAGATAATGTATTCCATAGTTGAACGTGTAGTTCCGTACTGATTGGACTTTGAACTTTCTTCTTTCATTCTGAGTTAATCAAATATCTTCACCGTTTTTGTTGTATATCTACAATAGTTGATAAAGGTACCTTAGTTATGGGCCACCCTGTACTATTCTGAGTTCCCCTCCGCGAATTCTTCAGAATCCTCCTCATGCCAGTAATTAGCAACCCGTTCTGTAGCTCTCGTTATGGACGAGCTCTCCAGGTAACTATTACCTTACTCTTTTCCTATTTTCCGGGAAAATTCTGTAAGTATGGTTTTTCCCGAGATCATTACGAATTATATTCTCCCTGCCCTATTCCTTTCCCCTGGTGGACTGATTAATACTTAACCCGAGAGGGCCGCAGCTGCGAGCCCTCCCACGAAGTTTTTTCTTAAAAATACCAAGTGCGTCTGTACGAACCTTCGTAACTCTAATTTTTGGAAGTTCGAAGTACTTTCCCCTATCATCGAGCTAAGGAAAGCCTAGGAGCCTTCAGCTCCTATGGACCCATTCGTAGGTGCTGGCTCAAGCTTCACCGAGCCTCCGTATCTATCTCTGCTGGCGAGAGCATTCTTTCTCAAACCCTCCTACAGAACCCGGCCCTTGGTTGGAAGTCTAGTGACCCATATCACGGGCTATAGCTATCCCGCTAGGCCTGTAACTCGCCTCATTTCGGCTCTACTCCGAGAGGACAGGGCACCCTTCGAGCTCTTGGTCCCCAACTCCGGTCGGGGGCTAGAGCCCACCTCACG
The DNA here is from genome assembly GCA_014899125.1 of Orchestia grillus. Classification (NCBI taxonomy): domain Eukaryota; kingdom Metazoa; phylum Arthropoda; class Malacostraca; order Amphipoda; family Talitridae; genus Orchestia; species Orchestia grillus. The sequence continues at coordinate 6,912 of VOMN01064542.1, forward strand.
TACCGACCTTCAACGGTTGATTCCTCCCTCTTGCTTCGACTCCAGGCACTTCTTCGGTTTCCCTGATCCCGGCCGCCATACCCTTGTGATGAAATTAGGAATATGATTTTTTGGGAATAATAAGACGAGAAAATTAAAAGCGCGCCTAACGATCTGAATATTTGACGATAAGCAACTTCAAAAACAACTTAAAAGACTTTGCGCGTGACGCTGGCTACACTCTCACGGGTGGAGTATCGCGTCGGCCAGGGATGGAATGAAAGGCAGCCGAAGTAGTGGCAGTTTTATTCCTCCANTGAAAGGTAGCCGAAGTCGTGGCAGTTTTATTCCTCCAGCGTCAGCCTTGTATGTGCTGCACAGATGGAGATAAATTAGAACGGAACCGGACAGGTAAAACATAAATCAAAAGCAAATCAATGAGAGCGAGACGTAGGATCAAAAATACAGAACGCAAAGGGTTTCCCATTCGAATCATCCCAAAGGAGACTAATTACTTGGCAAAACGGATAAAGGCAAATATTTTTCTATATTTGAATAAAGGGAAACGGCTGACGACGAAGCACGAGGAAATACGCAAACAAAACATCCAAGCAAACTGCAAGGATCGAGTTTCATGGTCAAGGTCGACCCAGTGGGTGTTCTCGTTCAAGCTCTCAAGATACAGAAATTTCTGAACTAGAGAAGCACCGTAATTATATGAGTTGTAAAAATTTCTCGCAACAAAGAGGAACGAGGGAACAAGCAGCCTAAATCTACACTTACGTATGATTGCAAGACGCAAGGAAAGGAATATAGTCGTTTCCGTTAGTATCGTCACAAAGAACATGAATGAGTGCAAGGAGCGCAACTGCAGGTGAATACGACAAGGCTCGCCGTGAACAAGAGAAAGAGATGGCAACACCGGTCCGCGGCGCTCCTGGCCACCTCGTCTAGACACAGCGGCACCACGGAGCGAGAGCCGGGCGTGTACGTACTTGGGCACGGCTGAAAGAAGGCTTTAAATCGAAATAGATATTCAAATCNAAATGCCGCTGTTTTTGGGTGCGGCTAAAGGAAACCTTTCAAATCAAATAGATATTCAAATCAAATAGACATTTGCTGCCACACAATAATACATAAAGTCTCGGTATACAAGTTGCTAATGAGGACATAACGACTGTACCACCTGCCAACCACATGTAAAAAGGGAACGCAGACCTCGGCCCGATTTGATACGCACTTCACTGAATTTCACAATTTCGGAACATTTAAAGGTAAAAATACCTTTTGTACACAATATAGGGGTAGTATTCAAGGACGTACCTTATCGAATACTACTTCGATAAACGCCGAACGCTAAATTCTTACAAAAAAGACATTGATCTCCATTAATGCGACGCCAATTCACATATGTCTGCAATAGGAAATGGTATGGCTTATAACATTATCTACAAAGGGAGGGCGTCTCAATTAGACGATGATTTTGCACACNTCTACAAAGGGAGGGCGTCTCAATTAGACGATGATTTTGAACGCCGTCACGATGGCGTCATCCAATATGGCGTCCGCTAAAGGCGGAAGTGGAAATGGTGAATTGAATGACAAGATGCACAAAATGACATAAAATAAGCTATCACTGAACCTATACGCGTGTTACACAGTTCTTAACGCTATCCATTCGCAGATAACATACCTTAAACATTGAGAGAGCCTAGCTTCCACCANTTCGAGTGCATAATGAGTTTTCTTTGCGACTATCAAGAAGAACGTGACATTACTTTTATAGGGGAATAGAATGACCTGAACTGAATGTAGGCATGAGGGAAAAAGAAAACGCGTTCGAGGTCACGTGTCGAGAGACTTTGTCTAGAAAATTCTCTCAGGGCCGCGCACTTTAGAGAAACTCTCGAGGGGGGTCGCAGGGCTTAACATGAAACATGAGCGTTGCATACGTGGATCAAACTATATATCAGATACGCACAAGATGTCAATATCATCGGTTACCATCATCACTCGTACAACGTCTAATTTATTGTTTAGACTTCAGGTGTTGATGAGTTTAATTTTGATGTTTTTATATTTCGACATTCTTTAACAGGGAGAGTACACTTGCTCTGTCGCAAGACACGTGTTGTGTCAACTATTTTTTTGTCACTGCAGTGTAGTGTTCTGCTGATGGTGCATCGGTCAGACGTGAGCTATTTATTCTCGAGGGCACGTTATCTAGTCTTAATGATGAGGAGGATCCATTCAGATTCACGTTATCTTTGTTGATAAGCGCGCAATGGTGGAAATTTTTCTTGTGAATATTTACTGGGCGACTATTTTTTCGACCAGTCTTTAAAACGCTGGACTATTGTTTTCCAGATTCCATTATCCCTCTCATTGAAAATGTGGATCTGTTTTCGAATTACGTTGGAAATTATTTGAAGGATGCAGTCTGCCGCAGCGTGGTCGAATAATTTCTCATTTATGTATTTATTCATCGGTGAGACACGACAGCCACTGCTCTTGTCAATTAAATTTGTGTATCGGTTCTCTGAAAGTGGTATTCTAAAGGTTGCTAGTCTATCGGGGAACTTAGCGGAAGATTTTTCACATTTATTTGAGCTAGTTCTAGTATGCTTCATGGGAAAAACTTTTAGTATTGAAGTTAACCATTCTGTTCTACCCGAATTCTGCAAGGCGTGAACCTTTCCGTATACTATGAAGCCCAAAGTAGATGAGGAGCTTGATAGGTTGATAGGTCAGAGCATTATAACGGCCCTTCAGCATTCTAGATAGGCAGCAGCAGTGGTACCTGTACTCAAACAGAACCATATGTAGTGTCAGGATTCATGGGGACTATAACTCACAGTAAATAGAGCTGCCAGTATGGATATTTATCCCATTCCTAGAGTAGAAGACCTGTTTAGCAGGTTAGAAGGGGGCTCCGTTTTTACTAAAATAGACATGTCCCAAGCCTATGCGCAGCTACGATTGAATTAGAATGCTAAGCCCCACACGGTAATTACCACACACAGAGGCCTGTCGGCGTACAACCGACTCGCTTTCGGTATAGCAGTAGTACCCAGCATTTTCAGCGGGTTATGGAAGGGCTATTGCAGGGCCTCCCAGGGACATTTTGCTATGAGAAAAAGCGCTCGGAGCGGCTCTATCGGGTACTAGCAAAGCTTTAAAACGCAGGTTTAAAGTTTAAGCTAGAAAAGTGCACCATCGGTGTACCACAAGTATCCTACTTAAGGTATGTAATAGACAAAAATGGCCTGCACCCTACATTGGAGAAGGTGACGGCCATAAAGAAGGCTCCTGCCCCAACCAATATTACTCAACTAAATGCCTACCTTGCTCTGCTAATTTTTTATATGAGATTCAAACCGTCTTCGGTTACCATGTTGGAGCTTCTGAACGCACTGCCCTGCCCTGAAAGAAAACACCCTGGAGATGAGGGAGGAATCAAAAGAGAGCATTTCAGAAGTCCAAGCAGACTCTAATAGAGTCTTACACCCTAATCCATTTTAACCCTAGCTTGCCTATAGTGGTTGTTGCAGAGAGTATTGCTATGGTGTGGGTGCTGCGCTGTGTCACCTATTAGATGGGGTTAAGAGACCTGTATATTTTGCATCGCGGACGTTGACCGCTACTGAGAGCAATTATGCACCAGTAGGGAAAGAGGCGGTAGCTGTTGCCTATGCGTTGCGAAAGTTCCATTGCTATCTTTAGGGGCAGAAACTCACTGTAGTAACGGACCATAAGCCGTTAATAGGATTATTCGATGCGGACAACGCATTCCATCTATGGCATCTTGAAGGGTGCAACGAACGGCATTGATTTTGCACGCCATAAGTTCAGTTTGCGGGCCGTTCAGGCACCCTGGTAGGTATGGCGGATGCACTTAGCCAGTTATCGCTCGCCTGCCCAGAGTAGTCGACACCGATTCCTGCGGACTGGACTTACCTAATAAATTTCCTAGAATAGGCTTCGGTAACTAGTTCTCACATAGGTGATGCCACTCGTAAAGATCATGTTTTATCTTAAGTCTATCAATTTGTTCAAAGGGGATGGCCATTCTCAGTAGTTGGTGACCCTGACATTGCGCCGTTCACCTGAGGAGAGAGGAACTTTTCACACAATGGTTGTATTCTGTGGGGTCAAGGGTTGCTGCACCTCCGTCACTAAGACCAGTCATTATTGAAGAACTTCATTCGGGTCATGCGAAGGTCATATAGGATGAAGGAGTTGGCACGTAGCTATGTATGGTGGCCTAACTTAGGTAAGAACTTAGAAGAAACAAGTAAGACTTGTATGGAACGCTGGAGCAATAGCCCAGTTCCAACAGGAGCGGAACTACATCCGTGGGAATGGCCATTGCGGCCCCGGAACCGAGTGCACTTCGACTACGCTGGTCCAATAGATGGAAAAAAATGTCTCGTAATTGTGGATGCGCATTCTAAATGAGTCGAAAATTTTCCTACATCATCTACTTCATTTAGTAAACAATCGCGTGTTTGCGAAGGGTATTTGCCACTTATGGCTTACCTGTAACGATTGTTTCAAATAACGGCACTGGGTTTACGTCAGCCGAATTTCAATCTTTTGTAAAAGCTTGCTTCATGAAACACGTCCCCAGTGCACCGTACCACCCTTCTTCTAACGGTCTGGCAGAGAGCATAGTTCAAACCTTCAAGAAGAACCTCCGTCAGTCAAAATAGCCACTGCAGTTGGGGCTAGACAAGTTTCTTATTATCTATTGACTAGCCCCGCATTCCACGACAGGTGTCTCACCAGCGGAACTCATCCTGGGTAGGAAATCGCGCTCCTGATTAGATTTACTGTGGCCATTCGAAGCCATTAGTAGCAAAGTGACACAACGCTAAGAGTCACAACAGAAATATCATTTGTGATCTCGTTCTGTTAACTTTCCTCCGGACTCAACAGTGATTGTCCGCCAGTACTCTAAAGACATTTGATGTTCGTACAGCTCGTTTACGTCCTTACAGTTGATCGGATATTAAAATGCACTGTTTGAGAACTTAGCTTTATTTGGGGTAGATCGCTTCCTGAAGGGTCCGGTTCGATTCCCTGGGTGTTGAAACTGCTCGTTCTTGAACGTTGAACGCAGAACTTGCTAGGTAGGTGCTCAACGATGGTGGCGTCGAGTAGAGAGCACTTCGTGGTGCTGAGCAACGTCAGAGAGCGGGGACCGAGGTCAGAGGAGCG
>VOMN01064560.1:0-12344 GCA_014899125.1 Orchestia grillus
GTGCCTGTGCCGCGTGTGTGCCTGTGTCTCTTGCGTGCCTGTGTCTCTTGCGTGCCTGTGCCTGACGTTTTTGAAAAAAGTCTTTAATGTTCGTTGCATGTTTGATATTTCGATCGCCAATTCATCTCGATTGATCATGGGTAAAATGAAATCAGGTTTTGTTCTATTATATTAATGTTTTGTTGAGGTTTTACTGTATTATGTTAGCTATTTGTCTATTTGTTGCCGAATAGTAGCCAATTCTAAGCTGCCATTTTATTAATTATTGCCGTTGTAAGTCGTGACTCAGTTTTGCAAGGTTTCTGGAGCCAACTTTCACTAATTTCAACAAATCCATAACAATTACAAGTATATTCCTTCACTCGCAGTGGACTCCGGCACGATGCAGACGCTGAAGGAGGTGCTCGGCATTGGGAAGGCGTCCAAGGAGCTGGTGGACCCGTACCTGGTGGGGAGCTACGCTGGCAGGGAGGTGCAGACTAAGGTCCTCTACTGCAACGACAACCCTGAGTTCAGGCAGACCATCAGGCTCGGCTTCCTCTTCCCGTCCATGTGCAACACTCTGCGTCTCACCCTTATGGACTGGTGAGCCTAGCTTGCATGTGCAACACTCTGTGCAACACTCTGCGTCTGTGCAACACTCTGCGTCATGTGCAACACTCTCCGTCTCACCCTTATGGACTGGTGGGCCTAGCTGTATATGACTGCTGTGTCTCCTTCAAACCTTGGAAACTTAATCATCTCTATTTTACTAGTGAATGTAAGAACACACTCACGGAAACTTAATTATTTTTATTTTACTAGTGAATGTACGAACACACTCTCGGAAACTTAATTATTTCTATTTTACTAGTGAATGTAAGAACACTCTCACGGAAACTTAGTTATTTCTATTTTACTAGTGAATGTAAGAACACACTCTCGGAAACTTAATTATTTCTATTTTACTAGTGAATGTAAGAACACACTCTCGGAAACTTGATCATTTCTATTTTACTAGTGAATGTAAGAACACACTCTCGCCGGCAGCTTATGTGGCAAAGTTATCCTTACGTTATAAGAAGCTATACGTATAATTACTGGGATTTTTCCCTCCAACCTGTGCGCATAACTCGATAACTAGGGAAAAGGTGACAGCAAGGGGTTCGTGGAGTACGTCAGAATTTGTAGAACAAGTTTTTTTTGGACGTTGCCCTTGGCAACGCCTAATTGGCTCTCCATCAGCGTCACTTCAAACGATTACGACTTGGGCAACTAGCACGTTTTCAATTAACTTTTTTTCAAGAGTCACAAGATTCGCAAAGATCTGTAAGAAAATGCCTTCGGGAATTCGAGAATGACAAGTAGAAACAGGTGGCGCACGTAGAAGTCAAATTTTTATACATGGTGTTATTCTCCAGAGGATGTTTTGGATGTGATCGTGAGGCGCGGCTGACATCTTGCAGTTAGCGAGTAAATGGGGTTTATATTAAGGAAAAAAGCGTAGCTGTCAACCATGAGTCCAAAGCAATCACGGTAAGCCTTGCGTGAACTACTTGCAATTAAATTAATTTAGTTCTTAACATGAGTTAATATTAATGAAATTGATCATAATGCTTGTAACCATTGGTGATGGAAGTATTTTAACCGTCCCACTTGGGCTCACCACTAGGCACTTACTAGTGGAGAGGATCAAGATCTGTAAATTCTTTTCACACAAGTTACTGTGTATGGGCCAACATTTTTATTTTGACGAGTATCAAACTATGCGGTTAAACAATATCATTTTTGTACCGTAGTTATTTGAAAACGGGCCACACAAAAATATGAAGTTCATACTGTCGGCATTGGACAACATTTTTCAATAAGAAAACGCACCCGTAAAATAAAAATTATTATTTAGACTTTTTAGAGGAAGCCGTATCTGGAAATTCCAGAACAATTCGTCGTTTTCGCTGAAAAACTACCGAATATTGATTATAGATTGCTTCCTTGTAGTCCCAGGAGCTTAGAATTAACCCATTTTTGGATAGTATGTAAGACAGGCATTAATTTTACAGCCTCCACACTCACGCTGTCCTTGTTCCATTGCAGGGACAGAGTGGGTAACGATGACGTCATTGGTACGGCAGCCATCCCGGTGAACGCCATCTCCGCAGCCGGCGAGGACGGTATGGGAAGAAAGCTCTCGCACTAATTTCGAAATCTTTAAAAAAGTTCAACCGAAGCGAGTTGCTCCAATTTGGCATCCTGTTTTACTCCTGCTATTTAATTTTTCAACTGCAGTTTGAAATTTCACATGCAGCAAATTTTAGAGCTTCATTCGATCGGTTAAACTATTTTTTTATGGCTGCAGGTTTTCTTCCTACGTTCGGACCCACGTACGTGAACTTCTACGGAGCTCAGCGGGAGTGGGAGCTGTGGCAGTCCTCTCAGAGCGAGGCCCGTAACGAGGGGGTCGAGGAAGGGGTCGCCTTCAGGGGGCGGGTCCTGGTCTCCCTGCACACCCAAGTGGGGGCCTACCCCTCCTCCCCCCTCACCAACATCACTGTCGAGGATTTCGAGAAAGTCAGGGTGAGCGACATGCATTGAAGTGTTCATGGTGTTTTAAGGAATCAATTTATTGGTATTTCTTACCGGGTTTGGGGTTGAGAAATTAGTACGTCGTCTCTTGTCTTCTTGATTTTTATGACGTGGTAATGCAGTCGACGCGGCGCTGGGGTTAACAGGGAGGTTGCGGCTGTTGTTCCCCCTAATACAAGTACGGGTAACATTCACTAAAATATTATGCGAGAAAAACTGAATTTTACTGGATGAGTCAATGAAAAATTATGTTTCCCGTGATATTTTAACATGGGAAATACCAGCATCTGTAGAATTCAAACACTGCATTTTGTACATTTACTTCTTGCTAAGTAAACGCCGAGTCACTTGTAAATAAGGATTTATATTTAACAGTGAAAGTGAAAGTTACGGAAGACTGTTTTTATAGGAATAAAATCGAATGTATAACGTTTAAAGCATTTCGATGATTATGTGAAGTTCAAAACTAACCTGTATTTATTTCCGAGATTGAAAGATTGAAAAGTAAATAGGTGAATGTTAAAACTGAACCATCTGTTTTGCTGATGCATTTCGATGCACAATTTCGTTTTAGAGCCGCACAGCTGCTGGTTAATATCACCTGTCCCCTTCTCACTATAATGAAACAATAGTCGCTAGTTCACAAAAAAATAACTTTTTCCGACTGTGAGTTTGTACAGCCAATGTTCTTGTGGGGCGTCCAATAAATAAACTCGCAGTGTTATTACTAGGATAAAAACTACATAGGAAATTTCCTGGAATGACAAAAAATGTCGTATTTCCCACGAATTCTGCGTAGCTGAGCGTGTATGTCATTTTGGCAGCGCCACCGAGCGACGCGTCAGTTCACGGTGCTGGCCCACCTCACCCACGTGTCGCTCCTGACGGAGGCGAGCAAGCCCCTGCAGGTGGAAGTGTCCATCGGGCACTTTGGTAACAAGCTCGAGAACTCTCTTCTGCCCTCGCCCTCCACCACACACCCAGCCAATCCTGTCTTCGATGGCTGCAAGTAAGCACCCACATCTTCAGGAAAAGCTCGTCAAAGCGTAGTACAAAAATTGGCTGTGTACTTTTCTCAGATGTATCAGATGGGTGCACCGACATGCTCTCGAGACAGTTGTCGACAAATCAGTGGCAAATTTGACTTTTTGCATGGCTCCGTGAATGAGTTGCAAGCTGCGACACAGTAATGATCAATTAATAACAAGTAAAAACAAACCCACAAGGCCTTTTTTTCGTCTACGAGGAAGACGTCGACATTGGTAGAGCCTCCTCGACATTCGTTCTGAAAGTTAGAAGTAGTCGGTACAGCATTTCCACAATCACTGACAGACAAAATATCTGCGCCTGTGAAACATTTTCTCCATGTCTAGTTTTCATGCCTACCACTCTTATGAAGACATCAATGTAACACTTTGCTCGTGAGAGAAATTCAGCACTGTCTGTAAATGGGTCCATGCAAGGTAGTAATTAACGTAAGTTATCAACATCTGAATCGTATTGTAGAAAAAAGTTAAATAATTGGGCTTGTGAGGGCCGAAAAAAATTCACATGGGAAGTATCACTGTAGAGAAAAGAAAGGATGGGAGCCTAAAAGAATACGGTACATATCTCTTAACTCTGAATATGAAAACAAGACACTCGTATGAATATGATGAAAACAAACAGCCAGTTTGTAGAACACGTAAATTCCATAACTGTGTCAAGATTTATTTGGTAAACTTGAAATTTTTTGAATTACCCATGATAGAAAGAAAGGATAGAACAAAGCAACTTCATTCCATCACAGTTGTCAAACAGTACAGTAGATTATTTCCTGGTAGCCTTAAAATTACCGAAGGTGCAATTCCAAGGGAGGCATTCCGCTACCACATAGGTGTAAATCCTGCGGCCCTAGGTTGTGAATGGAACCTGAAAAAATGGTTTCCCCCCGAGGAATAGGCTAGCGATGGTCACATCCGTCTCTGAGACGACCTGTCCCTATTACAGGTACGAGGAATAGCCAAGCGACAATCGTCTCTGAAACGACCGGTCCCCATTACAGGTACTACTACCTGGCGTGGGGTGACGCCACGCCCCTGGTGTCCGTGGAGTGCGACTGGGAGGATATAAGCCACAGGCTGCACGCTGCCAACGCCCTCTCCAACGCCGCTGCCGTCAGTTCCTTCTGTTCATTTCAATGTTTTCGAATGTAAAGTTAGTGTTTAATATGCCGTGAGTTCTCACACAGATGTGGGTGAATGGATTGTGTATCCAATTTTGAGAAGCTTATTAAGCGGCTAAATGGCATGCTTGTTTTCAGGTGCGTCGTATTTTGACAAGTATGGCAGGCCAAAGCCCCTTGAGTGAGAGGGTTTTCGTTCATGTTTGCTTGCTGCTAATGTGTGTTACGTCTGCTTGAGGACATGATGATCCTCAAAGGGTTCTGACCAGCCCTAGGACGGACGAAGGCAGGTATAGGTTCCGAAAGTTCTAACATCTTGAGGTCTTCTTGTCCCTTAGCGGCATGTCAAGGGCGCTGCTCGCGCTGCTAGAAGCCGTTTTGGATTTAATGTCATAATCAGACGTTTAAATACTTATTTGTATTAAATCTAAAAGTGAATAAGGAAATAATATGAATTAAAAATTCAAGAACAGTACTGCCAACTAAAGGGAGATATACCTAGGGGGCAAAGAATGTTCGTTAATAAACACCCATAACATTAATAGACATCAGAGAAATTCACTAATTATATTATTAATGGCTCCTACAAACATCATAAAATCGTCAGAATTTGGTAAATTCAACTATTAAAAAAAAGCAAAAGCAGCATGCTCTGTAGCCTAACTAACAAATAATTTGTATTGCTAGTTCGCTATAGAAATATGTCAGAATGAACACCTCGATCAAACCTACTCTTGTAAAACTGCCACCTTTCTCATCTAGAGAGGTTAAGGGGAAACCACCTAGGTATTAATACGTACTTACTAGTGATCTCCACACAGGCTCTGAAGCGTGACATCGAGGGTTTAAAGACCCACATGAGGGGCAAGAAGACCAGGGACCACAAGCTGCTGGAGGTGATGGTCAAGGAGGGCCTCGAAAGAGCGGTGACTCTCTGCAGGTTAGTTATTTATCGTTCGCGATTATTTCTGTAGGTCGGGATTTACTTAACCTTTCGGTGAGTGTTGAGTTGGATTTACTTAACCTTTCGGTGAGTGTTGAGTTGGATTTACTTAACCTTACGGTGAGTGTTGAATTGGCAGAAGAGCGTTGATGCATGTGTGCCACCAATAGCTTACGATCTCAGGTCTGGTCGACGTGGGAAAAAGGTCTCATGATATCTTGTAAAGATGCGCAGCCTTCTGTTGTGCATGTTTGAAGGAAAATTTCTTTTAACATAACATATTTACCTTTTGCTTCAGAAAATAACGTAACGAGCACTACGTGCACTGTGCCTACAGTCTACATGTTTATATATTTACTGTGAGGACTAAACATTTACCTACTTAGCCCTCGCAAGGACCAAACATTTACCTGCCCATCTTTCGCAAAGACTTAACATTCCCCCCTCCCCCCATCATTAGCGCCCCACTACCGCTGCCGGACCCCATTCGCCACAGCGACACCTCTCTCGACGGCCACCTGCGCCATCGTCGCCAGCGCCACTTGGCCAAGCTCGTGGCCAGCTGCCAGATGGCGCTGCGCAAGCTGGTGACAGGTGGTGTGACGCAGGCTGGGGAGACTGTGATCCAAGACGTCGCTGCTGCGATTGCCCTCACGTCGGAGGAGGCGCTGCAGGAGGCCGTGCAGGAACTGCAGGACACTCGTGACGCCCTCCTGCGCCTCGCGGAGGAGGTGTGGGGTGGTGGAGACTGTGTGGGACTTGAGGGGTCTGTGTGTGGGACTTCAGGGGTCTGTGTGTGGGACTTGAGGGGTCTGTGTAGGGGGACTTGAGGGGTCTGTGTGTAGGACTTGAGGGGTCTGTGTGTGGGACTTGAGGGGTCTGTGTGTGGGACTTGAGGGGTCTGTGTGTGGCACTTGAGGGGTCTGTGTATAGGACTTGAGGGGTCTGTGTGGGGGACTTGAGGAGTGTGTACGTCATATTTGTCCATGACTAACAAAATTTTAATGCAAAATTTTAATGCCTACATGAACTAAAACGTGCCCACATGAACTAAAACGTGCCCACATGAACTAAAACGTGCCCACATGAACTAAAACGTGCCTCCCTAGACTAAAACGATGGCCTTGGTGTGAGCAGCCACAGTCGAGTATTCCGGACGTGTTCGTGTGGCTCATCAGCGGCACGAAGCGCCTGGCGTACGTGCGGGTGCCCGCTCGCGACCTCCTGCACTCCTCCGACCCCGCCTGTGCCGGCCGCCGCAGCGGGGTCTTCTGGTGCTACCCTGCCAAGTGTCCCGGTGAGGGTCTACTGGGGTCTTGGGTATTGTTGGCTGGTGGGGTCTTGGGTATTGGCTGGGGGAGATTGATCAACTTAACAAATGTTCTTCAACTCGAGTTACCAAGTTTAGTGTTATTGGGACTGTGCTACCTCCCCAGTTGCTCTGAATACCACAAGTACCTATCCCAGATGTATACTTTGTTTCCGATTGCTGATTTCATCACTTTCTTAGAGATTGTTCTTGACTGCCGTAATGAGGTAGTTGAACTCTTTTATCCGACCTTTGTTCCCATCAGTAATATGAGGAAAGAACTTGATATTCGAGTTGTTTTCTGAGGTATGTATACTTTATGCCGCATGGCCCTCCATTACGGCGCAGGTGGAACATAAAAGCACTGATGCTGCTCTTGAAATAGTATTGTGAATATTGAAGGATAATGGATATTACATGCCTTGCATAGGAACCGCCACCACCACATGAAGTTTATGCATCAAAATGCAATATTCACGGAGCTCCCGCAATAGCTGTGAAATTCTAATTTTTTATAGGAAAAAACACTCGGTGACACATTCGAATGAAATCTCACATGTGCCTCCTGCAGCCGACCTTTTCTGGTCCGATGGCGCGGCCGACCTCACATCAATAGGAATACGCGAACGTTTTTAACGTTGCTTGTATAATCGGAAGTGCCAGCGCAACTCTCACTAACACAAGGTTTTCGTACTGGTAATATAATGAGTACAGTTTCTTCTTGTGAGCTGCACATCTGGCACCACGATGTTCGCTGACAGGTCGATTATGTTCTAGAGAAAATTAGCGCTCGATTAACAGGATCCTTCGTCTCCCCATGAGGTACCTATGGGAAAAATTGTTCCCTATTCCGTATCCCTTTATATGTTTGTTATGCTTCACATTGAATAAGATACCTAGAGGATAGAATTCTTTTACTTCCTTGTTTTTGTTTTACAGGAAAATATCCTCAAAGAGCATGTTTGAATAACTTCATTAATTTTTTTTTATTTGAACGAGCCAAAAAATATGCGTGCAGACTGTTTTGACTATTATCGTTAGTGAGACGTTTATATAAAGACCAAATAAACTTGATTGATGATTCGCTCACCTAATTGGCCAATAGTGAAGAACTTTTTGATAGCTAGCCTGGCAGTCTCCTCTTCCTCTCCTCTTCCTCTCCTCTTCCTCTCCTCTTCCTCTCCTTTTCCTCTCCTTTTCCTCTCCTCTTCCTCTCCTCTTCCTCTCCTCTTCCTCGTAGGCAATTTTAATGGTTCAAAAATGCTCATCAAAACGGTAAAACTTTGATCAGATTGAGCGGTCATTGAATTGTTGCTTGCAGCTGCTTCTCTTCATCCAAACTTTTTAAATAGCATTTTACCCAGACTACTGCATTGCAAATGAAGACGCTTGAAACCCGTGTAAAAAATAAGTACCATCGTTATTTCTTTTTGAAATTAAGTTTTAATAAAGCACCATAAGAGGCTAGTTTAATCATTATTTAAGTTTAAATAAAGCACGTGATGATAACGAGAGTGATGGCGGCGCAGGCAGCGGGGAGATGGCGGGGCTGGTGCGCATGTCGCTTTGGCTGGGGCGTGCGGACGAGGTCCGCCAGTGGTGGTCCGCACGGCCGGACCTCCAGCTGACCGTGTACGCGGAGACCTACGAGAACCAGGTCACCTCCGTCGGTTCAGGCAAGTGGACCAACAAGGGACCGCTCATGAACCGGCCGCCCTACTCCGACGCAGACGGACTCGTCGCTCTCAAGAAAGACGCTGTATCTTGCCCCGCGGGCTGGCAGTTCCAGGGAGACTGGTTCATCGCACCTGACCCCAGGTACTTGGGCCTCAATTTTGATTGACTTGACTTCTGTCAAGTGTGCTGACTCAGCACTGAGATCTTTGTGTGTTGAACGGCTCGAGAGTTACCATATTGTGGTCCTTCCCCATTGAGGTTTTTGTGTTTCTCAGTTACGAAAAAAGTACGAAATATCTCCCAGTACGAACAAAATCTTTCCCTGGTAATATTTTAGTCATAATCGTGAAAATTCCACTTGTTGCGTATTGCAAGAGGGTTATCACTCATCAGATTAAAATAAATCATTCCACTAACGAACCCGTGTGCAGCGTAAATTTTAAATGGTAAACCCATATCATTTTTTGAACAAACCTGCGTTTATTCCAAAACGCATTAATATACACATTAGACCTCGAGTGCGAGCGGGCCCTGTGCTCCTGCTATCACACATGTCACGTGTCATGTCACGTGTCACGTCACGTGTCACGTCACGCGTCACGTCACGCGTCATGTCACGCGTCATGTCACGCGTCATGTCACGCGTCACGTCACGCGTCACGTCACGCGTCACGTCACGCGTCACGTCACGCGTCACGTCACGTGTCACGTGTCACGTGTCACGTGTCACGTCACGTGTCACGTGTCACGTGTCACGTCACGTGTCACGTCACGTGTCATCTCACGTGTCACGTCCTGTGCCAGCATCAAGTTCAATCTGGACGCGGGACACGCGGTGTACGCGGAGGAAGTGTTCGAGCAGCAGATGCGGGTGCCGGGGGGGACGTGGGTGGACGCCCCCACCCACTGGGCCGACGCGCGGGGCGACCCCGCCTCCCCAAGGGACGAAGTCCAATGCCCCAGCGGCTGGGGCTGGCGGGACTTCTGGAGTGTGAGTCACCAGGAAATCCTGGTTATAGTCCCGAGAAGAAAAAGTTATTTCTTGAATGAATAGAATATTGTATGAACAGGCGTTCATACTTTATTCCCTTGGTAGCAAGTTCTCCCTAGTTTTACACGAGACAATGGAAATTTAAGGCTGAATTAAATTAAACTGGATCCTAACGAATTCGTGCCAGATCTCCTTAAATTAGGTTAAGGTCTCTGTTTGATAATCGCAGTTAAAATACCGTGAGGTTTTTGCATTCGTATTTAAAATTGAACAAAGATTTGGTTATCTCTTGTCACTGTTCAGCAGTCGATGAGATGTCTTGCAAAAATAAATGAAGAAGTATGTATTAATTATTAAAACATGAATCCTGTGCCAATATAACTGCGATTTAGCGCTTTCACGGTAGCATTTTTGTCGATGGAAGCTCCGTGTGATGAAAGCTCCGTGTGATGTAAAGCTCCGTGTGGTGCGCAGACTGACGTTCAGCGAGCTGTGGACGGTGACGGCTGGGAGTACACAGTGCAGAAGGGCATCGTGGGATGGTCCCCCCAGCAGAAGGTGTACCACGTGCTGCGCAGGCGCCGCTGGTACAGAGAGCGTCATCGCCAGGGCAAAATTGAAAAGGTGACTCAGATTTTATAAATAATGGTCTTTTCTTTCTTGAATTGTTACTCATTTATGTTAGTGTGGGTATGAGGGAAAAAACGTTATCTCGATCGTTGATGTTGCAGATGAATTCTTCGACAAATTGGGAACAATCACAGGGATGGACGTTTGTTAGATGTAATGTCTTCTGACCCAAAGGTGTATTTTGCGAAGTAGATTTATGAATTTTTCATGCAAGAAATTGTAGGTCAAGACTCGTGCTCGTAACAAGTTGATGCAATTGATCTATAGGGAACTCGCGGTACCGTGGTCGGTTCCTGAAATATGTGCAAAACTTTTTCCCATTGGCTAGGTTTTTCAAAACTCGCTTACCATCAGGCATCACAAGACTTTTTTCCACCCTAAAAATTTTCGTTACTTAACCATTCGTGAGTTCCCTATGTATAATGAACTACCCTGTATTCGGCCTGGCACTCTCCAGTCCCGCTTGCACTTCTCAAAACACAAACNGAAGGTTGGGAGTACAGCTCTCTGTTTGGACGCCGCTTCCACGCGCGGGAGCGACGTGTTGACGTGGTGAGGCGGAGGCGCTGGAGGCGCAAGATGGTGCCTGGGGGCGAGGGTGTCCCCTCCGACGTCCCTAGGATGATCGTCAAGGCAGAGTCTGGTGAGACAACGGGGCGCTGTAACCCTAAATTTTACATTCACGAATGCTTCAATTCATGAGAGTTTTTGGAGACTGTAGGTATTAATATACGAATTTGTGCCTTGCGTCACTTATTCACGAGGGTTTCGCCCGATAGCTCTAGCCCGATGCACCCCGGCAGTTGTCATTCTGAAATATAGGCAAAGCAACATGTCTTTCTTCATTCAAATATCAAGCAAATGGCAAAATTTTGTTATCTAGCCGCTCAATGTAGCCACGCTGGTTCAATTTGATGGATGCCGTAACTAAAGGACCCACTTTTGTGTTGTTGAAACAGCCCGAGAACATGAGGGTCGGTCATGTTGAAACATGACCGACCCTAGTTCTCCTTGTGTCACACCGTGCACACAGGCTTTGTTGAGGGCTGCATGAGGTATTCAATGAACACGACTGCGGGATATCATTGTTACAGAGACAGCATCGGTGTTCATTTGACCACATGATGCTTCTCCACTCCGNGGATTGTTTCCATTGTTGGTAGTCCTGTATAACAGTGTCACTATGAAACACCAGCGAACTCTGCTGTTTCCTTCACTGAATGTCCCTAATTCCGACCAAATGCATTAGCTGCCATTTGACGGCCGTAACTAAGAAACAAGTCTATACCTTGTCAACTCTGAGTGAAGACTGATGTCTGTTCAGTACGTGCATATGTCCTAAGCTTCAGTCACAGCTTTGATGACCGGTTCATGACCGTAGTAAAAAACTGGAGCTCGAAAAACAATATGTGACTAATTTTTTGTCTGGGGAGCTTATCATAATTTCAGATGATCAAAAGTACTTTTATTTGGAAGTTTACTTGCACGTTATCCTTAAGAATCACCTTAAATACTATTGACTTTTTCCAGCCTAGTTAGTCAGCTACTTACGCACGTAACCAGCCATGGTGTGTATGTTGTGTTAACAAATGCGTTTACAATGACGAAACACACATCAATTACTATTGAACGACCTGTGAGTTTTACACAAGATCTAAGAGTGTGTCCACGACTAAAAAGTTCCTTTCATGCTGCGTGTGCCCAGAGGACGCCCCTCAGTTCGTGTCGTGCCCGCGTCAGTACGTGGTGAGTGCAGAGCAGCAGCTCTACCAGCTCAGGGCACACATCTACCAGGCCCGGGACCTGCCCGCTGGGGACAAGTCGGGGCTCTCAGGTATGTGGGTTTTTGTTAGTCTTAGAGCTCAGAGCCTCAGGTAATTGTGAAGTTTAGGCTGTAGAAGTGATGATTTTATCGTTAAAAAGATGCCTAATTTTACCCTACATCCTCTCAATGGACATTGTATAGGCCACTGGCCATAGGCAATAGCGTTAGGGTAGATAGGTTTGTCTATTCTATGCTATGAGGACTGGCATTCCCAGGGGGCACTGTTCAGTTACCTCAGCTATA
>VOMN01064566.1:0-24846 GCA_014899125.1 Orchestia grillus
AAGCACAGCCACTACCCTGGATTCATAATTGAACTCAATGCGTTAAAGCTGTTAGCCAAATGGGGAGACTACTGTCCTATAGTGGGCCCCATGGCGCACTGGTTAGCGTGATGGCCTCACAGCCTTACTTCAGGGTTCGATCCCGGCTCAGGCAAAGTATTTCACGTAACGAGGGAGTACCTCCCTTGGGAAAAGGAGCTTGAACCATACATTCCTCACATGCCTCACCACGCCAGCTGTTGTAAGGTATTAAAAACCCAATGGTAAAACGTGTTGGGATTAATAAAGGTTCTTCAGGCTCTTTTATAGTTCCTGAAGTAGCCTGATAGGCCTGGACAGGGTTTTCGATAAGTACACATGCAAAAATATATTGTAAATAATGTTAGTAATTTACCTTAAAAATTAGTCAAAAAGCTAGTTAGGTCATGTTATATTTTATGACATGTAAGAAGTAAACGCTCTTTTAACTCTACTTATATCAAATCCCAATGAACAAATGAATTCCCGTAAACGTTGCAGTATCCTTCTTGCATTACTTCCGCTCTAACAGACGCAAGTCGGTTAGATCGTCGTGCACCACGCTTTTGGTATAACTGCGAGCTCGTCGCCGGCTGGCGAACTTTGGGTAAAATGGCTAACCTTTATGCTATTTCCAAATTAGGAATTTTTCAAAGATTTAATAACATGACGTGCTTAGGTAAAAAATTACAATCGACCTATTTGTGCGCATTTAGAAGTTGCTCTCACTTCACAAGAACTTCAGCACTTAATCGACAGTACCAACTGACTTTAAATTTTGCCAACCGGCATGCCACAACACCATCTGTGCAACCCTTGCGGCACTATAGCCTAAGTCTCAAGTCCCTACCCTATATTGGCATCAGTCAAAATAGCCATCGCTACTTAGAACATATAATACCTGCTAGCTATCAACAAATCAGAACATATTGTGCTCCTCCTGAAGATGATGAAATAAAACAAGAAGATGAAATTCATTTTGACAATCTGCCTGTTCCACTGACTGTTCCTGAGCACTGGCCTAATGTTCCAGTGATTGCAATTAACAGAAATCCGGTATTTCCACGATTCATTAAAATAATTGAGGTAAGTTGTAATGATTTAATGAGGCTCTTATTTGAAAAGACTTTCATTTCAGAGTATTAATTAATTAAAAATTAGATTTTTCATTAGATAAAATTATTGGCTAGTGTTTTTCAAATTGAGATAATTGCTTTTTTTAATAATATTTGATAACAATATTTTAACTACCATGCAGAATCTGGGGATTGAATTGTCAAATTCAAAAGAATAGTTGATCATTATTTTAGTAATATGAAGTTGGTAAAAGTTTATATAGCAGTGTTGGAATTAAAATGGCTTCCTTAGAAGCTAAGGATGACAGTAATTTTTTTCCTTCTTATTTTCAAATTTTGCACTTGTTTCTCAACCATTTGTAGCATATACATTACAGAATTTTCTACAGGAGACAAAAATCTATTGAGTAGTAACCATGTATTTATTTTGTTACTTTAATGCTCTATACATATATGTTTCCATTAAAACCTTCAAGTTCTTTGTTAACATGTGAATAAACTATTTGTTGTTGTTGT
Source organism: Orchestia grillus (assembly GCA_014899125.1). Taxonomy (NCBI): domain Eukaryota; kingdom Metazoa; phylum Arthropoda; class Malacostraca; order Amphipoda; family Talitridae; genus Orchestia; species Orchestia grillus. The sequence goes on from VOMN01064566.1 coordinate 1,611, forward strand.
ACTGTACACCTCTTATTTGTTTCACCGTGTTTGCTAATACATGACACACGTGTGTGGTAAGTGGAATTTTGCTACTCTCAGCTTGACTACTATTTAGGTAGGGTTTCATTGATATCATAAGCTCTTGCCTTTGATGCACATATGCATCTTGTTGATCACTTTTGTATGGGCTGCTAGTGCTTCCACTTTGTAGAGCCATTGCAATAAAAAATGTACACTTTTGGTGTTCAATAGAACAAAGTTATGATGGCATGAGCAGAACAACAAATCATGGTAACAGCAAGCATGTTAATATAGTAGGTATTGTATGAAGACATACTCACATAGTAACCCTCAAACTATCTAAATCCAATGCCATAGTTATTTTTCATACAACATCTACAATTTGATTTTGTGTTAATGCCACTTTGAAGTAATCATCAGCCTGAAAAATATTTGTATTACAAGATTTTTAGTTCTCAACTCTTTTTAGCTTGGTTTTTTGTTACTTTTTTCTATATACTTCTGAATTAATGCAACTAAATGAATTTTATCACTTCTAACATTTTCTGTCTGATATTCTCAAATGAGTTAATGGTTATTTTTTGTCCTAGATTACAGACAATGACCTGATTGCCATCGTAAGAAGAAAAGTGAAACTGAATCAGCCGTACGCTGGTGTTTTCATGAAAAAAGATGAGAAGTAAGTATCTTATTCCTAGCCTCTATTTATTTTATTATGTTCAAGTTTTTTATTGTATTAGAAATTTATTTTAAATGTCCTTATTTGCATAATGAATGTAGAAACCCCAGACTGAAGATAAAAATACCCAAATTTTGAGATCTTACAGAGTTGTGTGTTTTTGAAGATCTTTAGTATGTATCTGAGTAGTTCAGTAAGTTTACATTATAACTACTGACAAAAATTATAGACATTGGAAATAAGACATTTGGATCTTAGATTCCTGTTTCATTCAAAACTAATGGGATATGCATGCAAGTGCATAAAATAAGGATGACTGCTTTTCCACTATTTCATTTTTTTTAAGGATAAGTTAATCATCTTAGGATTGAAAAACATGCTATTGCAGTTGAATTCTCAAATAGAAAGGGGTTCTTAGAGGCTTGCTTCAGACAGTTAGAGCAGGCAAACTCTAGAGAATCTGAGTCATAGTGATCCAGATTCTCTTGATGAATGCGGAGCCAGTGCCAAAACTGTTCGTTTACCATGATGTAAACAAAGTTGGACTTTGGGACTTGAATTTTTTTACAGTTTTGTGTTGTGGAGTAAGGCATTGATGTTTTTTCCTGTGAAAAATGTAACTAATATGTGCATATTTCTATAGTAAACCTAGTTCTTGAATGAATTCTTAAGTATAATCATGATATGAATAACAGTTAATTGTTTCTTTTTCCAGCAATGATGATGGGGTTGTCAAAAACCTGTCAGACTTGTATCCCGTTGGGACATTTGTTCAAATTCACGAGCTGCAAGATATGGGAAACAAGCTACGCATCATTGTGATGGCTCATCGCAGGATCTCCATTTTGGAAAAACTTTCCGATGAAGACATTCAGAATGATAATGCTAGTGAGTTCATTGGGGAAGGATCTTTTACAGAAAGCTGATGTGTTTGTATTGATGAATGTATTTCCAGGATGAGTATGATTTTATATAAAAAAGTCCACTACATCATTATTATTGTACAAGTTTAAGAAAGTTTATTACAACCTTGTTAATATATTCTGTTCAGTATGTTACTATAGGATGAAAATTATGATGTAGCGCATCTGCTCTGTGAAGCAGAGTTTTTGACAGATCTAACTAAAAAGAAATCCATAGCAATATGTTAGTTTTGTCATCACAATGAATACAAATATTATTCTAGGATGATTCAGAGTCAAATACTAATTATTTAGCAACCACTGCTTTCATCTCCTAGTCAGAGCTTGGGTATGACATTTCATTCTCTTTACTTTCCTAGTTTGTGAGATGCCAATAGATCCTGTGAATCTGTCCAGCCTTTGTCACTGTCTTGAGAAAAAAGGCAGAAAAAATAGTTTATTCCAAATATGTTATTATGTACAATGCCTGTTACAATTCTGTATTTCTCAATACATGAATGCAGTATTAAAGTTAATATAATAAATTATATTGACACTTCAAATTGTAATTTTTGATTTGATAGATCACTTGAGCTGATATGATAGGGAACTAGTGTTGAGTACAGCTGATCTCATTTTCTGAGTGTCACTGTTTTTGCCATTTCTGTTTCTAATTTAAACTTTTTATTTTTTAGGAATTTTTAAGTGTATTTTTTCTATCTTGTTGAGTTATGCCTACTAAGCCATGTTCATGTTTTACCCACATGTGTTGCTGCTTGAGTTTGATCTTTTTGGTTTTCACTGTGATGATCACATCAAATCATTAGAATTCATTATTCAGCCTTATCACATCATAATTATCACATGTTTTTTTTTACTTGAAATCTTATGTTGGGTAATGGGGATGGTCTGAAAATATACCTACTCAGTGGTGTCCTGGAGGTAGGATGATGGCTTGTGACATTAGTCAAAAAACTGTGCTTATTTTGCAATGGTGAAATGCACTTCTAAACTGTGGACTTCTGTACATTTTCATTTATGCACACTGTTGCAAATATGTTATTTGATCCTTCATAAAATTAGTATTTTTGAAATGCACAAATTCACTATTGGTTCTACCCTGTATTTTTTTGCAGAAAACAAAGGTAGCAGTTATGTGATACCACATAAAAGTTGCATTGTTTGTTAACTATTTATATTGGAGAGCAATACAATCCCCATAATGATATTCAGTTATTTATACTTGGTAATTTTATTTTATGACATAAAACCTTCTTTTGTTTATTGAGCTGTTTGATGTTTGTCAAAAATTTGAACTTTCAAGTGTGTTTGACCCATAATGTGCCAAGAACGTCTAAGCACCTCATGAACACCCCAACTCAGGTACGTCACACACTCATTCCATCTCCTTATGCAGTTTGCCCAAATCTGGGGATGCATTTGTCCTGTTTGAGAGATTGTGTCTGTTTCTGAACCTTCCAGCTATTGTTTGAGTTCTTGTGTGTCTGCTCCTCTGCCTCTGCTCATATACGTCACTCTCACCCTAGCATGCTTACAACAACAGACATGCAGCACATACCTCAGCGGCACAGCTCTGTTGCAGCTGCCATGTTGCCCAACTGAGGTTCACTCTTCTGTCATGCAGGTGCCGCTGCACACTCCATGAGGAGGGGCAGAAAGAAGCGCAGGTACAGAAATGGGGAGGCTGCTTGTGAGGAGATACCTGGTGTTGCCTCTGAGTCGTCCCACTTCAGCCCTGATCCTCCTCCTGCAACTGAAGACAAGCCTGCAAGTGTCCTTTGAATTACGAACTAATCACTAGACTTCTGCCACTTTTCCTGTTACTTCATTTGTTACTCATACTAAAATGGTGTATTAATTATTACTTATTACTTCTAGTAATGATCTGCTCTGGTAAATTGATGCATCCCATGATTGTAAAAGGCCTGCTTTTCTATGTTAAAATGAACATCCTTATGCTTATATGTGAAAATCAACTGCATATGTGTATTGACTGTATGTTGTATTTCTGTATACTTGAAGCCCCTCTAGATGATTAGTTGGTTAGATCAGACTTGGGGGGGAAAAACGAAGAATGGGTCAGTTCACTTTTTCCTGTTGCTTTATTCTATTCCATTCACAGTGGAAATATTTTATTCCTATTCGATTTTTCTTTTATGAATTGCGCCTTATATTGCTGCAATTGCTGGCTGAAAGTATTAATGTTGCTTAAGAATATACTGTGTTGTGTTTCTAGGGTGGAGTGTCTGGTGTGGAATTCCGTGCTTTTGTTTTGCAAAGAAAAGATACTGTACTACAATAACTACCAACAATACCTACCTTGTAGGTTATTGGTGGTTAACTTCAAACAATAAAATCATATGTGGTGTAAATCAGATAAATTTGTACGATTTTTGTAGTTTTTATTCATACGTGTGTGATAATCCACAGTATATTCACATTTCCTTTTGAATGATACATGGCCGAACCAACTGGCATTATAGAATTGGAATTATAAAGCTTTATTGTTTTATGAGCTTGTGAAAACAGTATTGTTGTTATATATTTTGAACACCACAAGTCATGTACAATACTCAAATGAGGAGCTTTTTGTTATGTTCATTGTAACAGGTAATTTCAATGCATAATTTTTGTTTTAAGTTACTGCGTGCGACAAACTGGTTTGAAGAACATGTTTACCAAAATAAAAAAATACCCAAGGGATCACTGCCAGTCTGTGGAAACCCTTCGTATTGCTGGAATGGATAGACAGTTCTAAAAAACACCCGTACTTTATTTCGAGTCTAAAAAGCCTTAGTTATTTAGTTTCCATGATTGTCACAGGTGAGTAACATAGGAGTCTTCTTAGCTTGGGAGCGCGCATCAAATTGGAAGAAGGGATATGTCCGTATTGATACCTAGTGTTCAGTGCTGGAAGAGTTAGCGTTTATGGGTGGTTTGATGTGTGCATGGCCATAGATGATTCGATAAAAACCTTATTAGGGGCTTAATTCATCAAACCAAAGTCATGCGTACAAAACAAGTGGCGTTGGCAGGCCAGGCCAGTCATTTTCTTACCCTTGGCATTGTTGTGGAGTCTCAGTAACTGACCGATTTATTTTGGACATGAGGCTGCCCTCAGCTTTGTACAAAGAACTAGCTGCAATCCCACAAACTCGCATGCATGCATTAAGGCTGCATTTTGCTTTTTACTAAAATCAGCTACAGCATTTTTATAAAAGTAGGTTTTAATATCTTTTTAGATGGTGAAGGGTTAAACTCAGATTCATGAATTATTTTGTGAAAAGATTGATTAAAATGGAACCATTTTTTCTTTCCAATTTAATTTTATATAAAATGACGTTCCCAATGGACTGGGGGTTGTTGTTATAGGCTGTAGTTAGGCTTATGGGACTTCTATGTTTCGTGCTCTTGTTACTTTTTTCAATTTCCATACCTTCATTGTTATCTTTTTGCTGTCCTTCCTGTTCATATTTAATTCGCAGTTTTTATGTAGAGCAGATCCTGGGTTAGAAGACACATTGTGCATAGATTACCCATTCCCTATAGAAGTCCATATTAAATGATCCCTTCTCTTTTGGCGTGACATTCCGAGTCACAGAAGCGCTGCAATTTATTCTACTTCTATTACTTTTAAAAATAGGATCTTGAATGCATTCTCTCGTCACGCGGAAGAATTTTTGAATTGGTAACTTATCAGTTCAGAGTCGTAGGTAAACCGGCTGGAACTGATCAAGATCTTAATCGGCATTGTGTCATTCATGGTTATCAAGTTATGAACTTCCTCGAGAAAAATGTACTTGAGATTTGTAGATGCTCTATGAAACATTTTTAAAGAGAGTTAATGCAGCAACTGCTTGTACCTGATGTCAGTCGTGGGTTAGCTGTTTGAGGCACATGAATTGAAGACAAAATAAGAGTTACAAGTTGCACTAAAATACCATTCATAAAGTATTCGAGCGGAATAAGCGGGGTATAGTTTAAATCGCTGCACTTCAAGTCAAAAACTGGCTTAGAAAGCGTCAAGTACTCCTATCATCCTTCAATGATGGTATATCCTCATCGTTGGAGAAAATATTAACTAATTTCAATACCTATCGAATGCCATGTAGGTGCTTTTGACTGTGGTAGACCTTGACCTCTTTGAACTGGCGATGGTAGCTTCACTGTAGCACTCTGACCAGACTGATTCAGCAGGACGGTGACAAGGCAGCGGCCAACGGTGGTGCTGATGAGAATGGCTTGGACGTTCCCCCTACACCCGCCTCATCTGCCGACCGCGTGCTCATGGTCAAGGTTGAGAATCTCTACTTGGAAAAGTTCGAAATCACTGAGGAAATAAAGGTAAGTCTGACTGGCTTCTCATTTGTTCGATAGTTAAATTTTCTAGTGGGCATAAGTTGGTTTTACACTGTTGCTCTGACTCAGAATTAGGGTTGGTGGCGTTTACAGAATCTCGAAGAACTGGAATATCGTTTTGCTTTGCTAGCGTTTGAATGACAAACGTGTTTATTCATATGACTATGTCGTGAAATGAGCAAGGGAACATTTCTTTGAAATTTTTTAGTGCTTTATGGGATTTTGTCAAGTGCGTATTTCATGCAGGCCTTGTGGCACGGTGCCAACTGTATGGATAGAAATACAAGCGTGGGGAAGCGATATATCCATCTTAGGGGTGGAACACTAGCCCGAAAGGACTGATGTGAGAAGCTTTCTTATTCCGATAGTCCCATCACGCGGACGTGGTGACTCACATTAGCAATGAATCGTATTTTTTCGTATTCTATCCCATACTTTTTTAGCGTGATCATAATTTTGTTTCTTTATGCATGTTCAATGTTACACTCCCCTCAGGGGGCATTGGATAGGGAGTAGGGTTACGTTAGTTAGGTTTGTCTATCCTATGCTTTTGGGACTGGCGACCCCAGAGGTAGCTTTGTTAGGTTACCTCAGTTATAGATAGGCCTTCAGAATTTTTATCTTTCATGCCCGCTTTGCTTCTTTCAATTCTCGCTCCTGCTTTGCTGTCTCTTCTTTGTCTTTTCTTTCTCTTCCTGCTTAACTTGCTATTTCTATGGTCAGGGTATCCGGTGTGGAAACCTGTGCGTAGATCCCACGTTTTCTACAGTCCATACTAGATGGTCCCTTATTCTCCTTGATCTCTTCATTACATTCCATGTGGATAGGGAGCTTTAAATTAACGAATAATCTAATCAATGTTACATTGTGTGGCAGGCAGTGACCCAAGAAATCATCAAGAGCATTCGTGACATCATCACCCTGAACCCTCTGTACCGCGAGAGCGTCCAGCAAATGATCCAGCAAGGCCAGCGTGTCGTGGACAACCCCGTCTATTTGGCCGACCTGGCTGCCTCTCTCACCTCGGCGACTCCTGCCGAGCTTCAGCAAATTCTGGAAGAGCAGAATGTAAGGCTGCGTGCGTTGCAGTCTTGGTTGTGAGCTTTGGGCTCTGGTCGTCATGTAGGCACTGCGTAAACCTTACTCTGGGCTGGGTGTTCGCGCGAGCTGTTGGCTGCCTACGACCCAGTCATTACAGTGCAACTTCTCTTGTACTGTAGATGATGTATTCCGGCGTCTTCTCCTATATTATTAAAGTGACCCGTTTTGGAAAGGTTTCTTCTTCGCACTTAACCTGTTAACGGGTATTGACATCATATGATGTCCGCGCGGTTGTTATATTCACACGGTCGCTGTCGATTACACATACCGTGTGAATGCAACACCGGCCACCTGGGCGGTGACCGTTAACAGGTTAACACCTAAGCATCACGCTTGACACAAACTTTTATTTCGATCTTAAACCGAACAAGTTTTAGTTTTCATATGCGATATGGAGCACTTCTGAACTACAAGTTGATGCCTCTAATATCTTGCTATCTAGCTGGTGTGCAGGTCGTAAACATATCTTGAAACTGTGTAAAATACATTCACAAAAAAGACTCCTCTCTTGTATGGTATTTTTGACAAATATAAAGATACTATATCAGTTTCAAAAGCGTAAAACTCGTAATTTAGTATGTGCTTACTCTAGTAGAAAACAGTTCGTAAATCCTTCCTCTGAGATCGTTTGACGAGCTCAGTAGGCTTGTTTTACAATTGCTGCGCGTGTTGCAGATCCGAGAGCGCCTCATGCTGGCGCTGGCGCTGGTCAAGAAGGAGTACGAGCTCAGCAAGCTTCAGGCCTCCATTGCCAAGGTCAGTCAGTGCCCAGTCTAAATTTTTCGCCGCCCCATCGATAATTACTTGTGCGGCGGCCACACCTGCGCTCCAGGGGCCGAAATTGTTGATAATTGTAGATAGCTCAAGATGTTCTGGAGAGAAAGTAGACGGGTTGTGCGACGAGGTTTTCGAGAACGAGGTATGGAAGCTTTCTGATGAATGCACCTGTTCGTTGGGTCATTTTTATTCTAGGCTTATTTCTTCTCTTTGCTCGAGTGAATTGAGTGGCTATTAGCCCTGCAGGCTGCATGAAATTTGTGACGTTGCTTAATTTGAAATGATTTCATACCCTGTGCTGTGTAGAAACACAATTTATTCCTATGAATCTCTCTTGCTTAGTTTCGAATTTGGCATGAGCAGTTTTGCGCGCGTTTTTTGTTTGTAGCTTCTAATTAGGAGTCTAGGTTGTGATTGGCGTCGACCAGTGTCAGTCATACCATTCCTCCGGCGCTTCACTCGACGGTTTTCTGCTCCATTTTAGAAGCTCCGTTATGCAGTGGAGGTTTTGAAGCACCTGTTGTTTCAGGTACGAAAATATCGCTCTTTCCTTCGCTAACTTTTAAATTCGTTCAACACGTGTAACTTGTGGCTTATTCCTTAGAATTTGAGTGGAATGGCCTGTCGTCATCTTTATGGAATGCAAACTTTTTTCTCGCGTTGATGAATTGGAGAGTTGACCGTCACATGACATGGGACTTTGAGGCTAATGGGAAGTATGTGTGAATAGGCGTGTTGTAAAATGATAGGTATGATCATTTTGGCATACTTATTTGTACGCAACTTATGGTAGCTAAAATCTTTTTCCTGTAAATGTTTTGGCAGAAACGTGAAATGTTGACGAGTTTCAGTATTTGCTCCACATGCCTAAGTGCACCTAATGTGAACAGTTTCCGAGGGGTGAGTAGGATTCCCGAGCTATTATTCCAACTTTAAACTGCATGAAAAATTTATCCTGGAATCTGAAGAAAAACTAAACACTGAAACTGAATCTAAAACTTGGGCGATGCCCTTATTTCAAATGAAGGTAAGAAAAAATAATACTATCTTCGAAGACCATTAGGTGGCATTTATGCCTCTTAAACCTAATATATTTTTACTGAGCTTTGCAAATGAGATCGTCGGAGGTGGTAGGAATTTGGGAAATTATATTCAATATATATATTACATGTCTACAGTATATGAAGGAGGTACTCTGGGTGTAATGTATTTCATTACATGTCTATTTGATAGAGGTACTCCGGGTGTAATGTATTTCATTACATGTCTATTTGATGGAGGTATTCTGGGTGTAATGTATTTCATTACATGTCTATTTGATGGAGGTACTCTGGATGGATGTTTCATTACATGTCTATTTGATGGAGGTACTCTAAATGCATTATATTTCATTACATGTCTATTTGATGGTCTTCTGGGCTTAATATATTTCATTACATGTTTGTCCTTATGAACTAAATTTTCTCTGTGGTATCGTGAAAAGTGGATTGGTCTCTGAATTGTGAGATGCACAGTGCGACATAATCCAAGTCACTGAAGCGTTGGAAATCAAAACTGCTTCCCTTATTGAGCATAGAACAGGCAATACGGTTAGTTTAGTTAGGATTGTCTATTGTATGCCATAGGGATTGGCGTCCCCAGGGGAGTACTGTTAGGTTACCTCAGTTGTAGATAGACTTTGGGACTTGCGTATTTCGTTCCAACTTTGCTTCTTTCCATTTTCACACTTTCTTAGCTATTTCTTTTTTGCCTTTTCTTCCACCTCATTCTTAACTTGCTTCTTCTATGCGCAGGATATCCTGTGAGCGAACTCACCTGGTGCTTAGATTCCACGTTTTCTATAGTCCATCCTAAATGGTCCCTTTTCTTCACTCTAACGTTTCATGGGATAGGGAGCTTAAAACTAAATAATAATCTAACCTAATCAACAAATCCATACCACCATTACCACTACTACTGCTACTACTCCTTAATGGAGGTGTTGTTGGTGCTGGCAGGAAGTAGAGGAGAAAGTACGCACCCACCACCGCAAGTACATGCTCCACGAACAGCTCAAGGTCATCAAGAAGGAGCTCGGCCTCGAGAAGGACGATAAGGAGGCCATCGAGGAGAAGTTCCGTGCCAGACTAAAGGTCAGTTTTTCATGCTTTCATAAGCCAATTTTCCCATCAAAAGTGATTAATTTTGCTATTACGTGTACATATTGTGGAATTTCGGTGCAAATGATTCAAGTAATTCATTTTAGAAGTGTACATCGTGCAAATTTAGAACTAACTCACCTAATGTGTCCTGTAGTTATAGAGTAGGACTGTAAAGCTGTCTTTTTTTTTTAAATTTTACGTGGAAAAGAATTAACAACATTTATGGGCCGAATGATCTGGCTAAGTTCCCTCAGGACTACCATATGTGGTCACTTTCGCCTGGAGAATAATTTACTAAGTTATTCCTATTTTTGAGGGAAGCTCGTAAAATTCTCGTTAGTAAGAAAGTTCTTGAAAAATTCAACGTCTAGTCCCTGGTTACGACTAAATTCACGTTCGTAGAGAGGATGGTGAAGAAAATTTCTTTTAAATTGCCAATGATGGCCGTGAATCGCAAATTCCTTCAAAGTTTGCAATGAAGTACTCAAATATGAATATTTTCTTGGAACCGCAATCCCGAGCCGTAATATGAATATTCATTTTGTATCCACATTGAAATACAATATTATAGATGTTCCTTTCAAATCTGCATTAAAAATCGAATTATGAATGTACTTCTAAACTGCAATAAAATGTCATAACGTAATTGTTTCTTCTAAACCGCAGTAAAATGTCATAGTGTAAGTATCCCTTGTATATCCGCAAAGAAAGGCCATAATGTGAACGTTTCTGCTAAATCCGCAATTTAATGTTATTCTGAACTGCAAAAAACGCCATAACAAATGTCACCTTCAAATTACACGCTGGAATGCCGTAACATGAACGCTCTTCCAAACGCCGCACGCCTGTTTGCTGCAGGAGAAAACAGTGCCTGCGCCGATCGTCGAGGTGATAGACGAGGAGATGAGTAAGCTGGGCTTCCTGGACAACCACTCGTCCGAGTTCAGCGTGACGCGCAACTACCTGGACTGGCTCACCATACTGCCGTGGGGTGTGACCAGCGAGGAGGATCTCGACCTCGCTAAAGCCAAGACAATACTCGATGAGGACCACTACGGCTTGGAGGACGTCAAAAAGAGGATTTTGGGTGGGTCGTGAAGTCTTCGTGATGGTTTGAGATGGCGCTCTCTTCGTAATGTTGCAGCTTCTTTGCTCGATAACGAAATTTTGTTTTCCGTGCGAGGTAGGCAAAAGATCCTGACGCGCCAGATATTAATCCCTTGTTATTATTACTGTTTGTATTGAATTTAGAAGGGATTTTCGTTGGATGGTGCTAGAAATAGTTGATAAGCGAGAATTGGTTTGGAACTTATGTTCTGAAAAATGAAGAATATTGCAGCGGAAAAGGCATCGAAAAAATTGTTTCTATCTCGATTGTCATGCTATAACATGAAAATATTATCAGGCGAAAGTGATACTTACGTTCGAGAAAGATTTTTGTCAAGTATTTTTAACTATGAAAGAAATCACTGGTTGTAACTAAACCGTTTCAAGGCCTTCCAGGAGTCCGCTGCAATGATTTGCCAGCTACCTCGTAAGAACCAAAAAGAGCAGATGAAATATAACGCTCCACTCACTCCTGACCTGACACTCAACCCGCTACAATTTCTCACAGCCGTTGCTCTTGCGTGTGCAAGAAGTTGCTAGGGTCACACATAGTTAAGCTCTCAAGATATTAAACACGTGTCGAAGCTGCGTTTTTGGGTGTTTAACTTTGCGGTCCTTTAGCCTGAGGATAGGGTTCCTACGTAGGTTTACACAGATCGTCAAGGAAAAGGATTATTTCTCGAAGATTTGACACATTTGGGTCACCATCAGGGAGCTTAACGGGACTCAAAATTTTAGCTTCGGCAGAGCGTCAGTGAGGTGCGAGTTTTCTTCGTTTATTATATATTATAAAATGGAACTTGGATAAGTTGAGGATGGCAAAGCAGATGATGGAGGCTAATTTACCGAATAGTTGGCGGAGTCGACGGCGAGGCCAACCAGGCTCTCTGCCATCTGCTGTGCACCATCTGCTCTTACTCGGGTGTTATTTCTCGACGGTTAGACATGCTAGCGCATGTCTCAAATTCTTACAAGGTAACCTCACAAGCTTGAATATTCTCTTTGATTCAAGTCGTGAATCAGGGGACAGCTGGTGTGAGACAAGAATTTTAGTCTATTTCAAAACAGACAGTACTAGATTTAGTTCGAACGTCATCTATATGATCGTTTAGGGAATTTCTTAATTGTAAGATGGAAGCTTGGCGGAAGGATATGAATTAATATAATCTCTTTAATAAATTATCTGCTTACAGATAGGCTGAGGTATTTGAACTTTACTGAAGGATATAATCATAGCTCCTGGGCAGCGAGAAATCTTCTTGGTGTGCTAAAGAAAGTCTCTTCTTCAGAGCTTGTGTTCTGGGAATACGTAGTAATAACACGCCTACTGATATTTTAAAAGCTCGATGTTTGTTTTGTTACAGCGTAGTGTGAGGTATGTTTCTCTTGATACGAATATCCGTGTAGTGGAGATAGGGTACTTACGTACATTATTTTATATAGGTATCAGCGTGAGCTGGTGTTACTAATGTTTATATGATCGTATTCATTTTTGGTGCCCATCACGATATTGGCAGCAGCACAATGGGTCGTGGCGGTAATGCAAATCCTGATTTTAGTGCTTCTTGAACGCCATTTTCACGTTGTGTTGTTCCGGATGCCTCTGTCATGTAACGCGAGGCGCTCCAATAACTTGGCACGCCATGTTGCAGAATTCATCGCGGTGGCGCAGCTGCGGGGCACGACGCAGGGCAAAATCCTGTGCTTCCACGGCCCGCCTGGGGTCGGCAAGACGAGCATCGTCAAGTCCATCGCTCGCGCACTCAACAGGAAGGTGAGGTGCTGCTCGCCTTTGGCTCCTCCAGGGAGATAGTTCGCGTTGTGAACAGAGCGGTATGAAGTATTAAAAGTAATTTTCGTGGACTAAGTTGAAAGATTTCCGCAAGTTAAAGGAGTTTCATTGCGGTGCAAGGGGGGCATGGTAATTCTATATCTATTTTGATGTGTCACTTTGTGGCTCTGCAGTATGTAAGGTTCCTGGTGAAAGAGTAGGTTGTTAAAGTTGGTGCTGTTGCGGCTTCGTTCCCGTGAAACTAATTCATAGAAAATTACAGCTCATAATTACTCGAGTAGCGACCTCTGAGGTGTTATGTCATGAAGTCAAGCCGCGGATCGTGGGTTTGAAGATGGAACTTTTGACTGCAGCTGTATTGGTTCAATGTTCTCCATGATTTCGTAACGAATTGAAGTAATTAATTTCACTGTCGAATTTTTTTTCCAGTAGCATTCATTTATTCATTCAGATGCTAATATTTCGAACAACCGTCCACTCTGCCTTTGATGTGGCTGCTAATTTTAGTTGGAAGATTTTCACGTTTCAGCATTGCATTCGTATTATTTGGATGTAAAATTTGACATGTTGGGATTTTCGTGATGATCCAGTGTCAACATTCACATTATTTGTGCGTTAAAATTGATATGTTTTCTGGACGGCAGTACTTCAGGTTCAGCGTGGGTGGCATGACGGACGTGGCAGAAATCAAGGGACACCGCAGGACCTACGTGGGAGCCATGCCTGGCAAAGTGATTCAGGTGCGTCGCTGCTGCACGTGAGAGACGTGAGAGGCACGTGGTGAACGTGCCAGTCCTGTCATGGGGGGGGCTGTGATGCACGTGACAGTCCTGTCATGTTGTGTCCTGTGATGCACGTGGCGGTCCTGTTATGTGTTGCTGTGATGCACGTGGCAGTCCTGTCATGTTGTGTCCTGTGATGCACGTGGCAGTCCTGTCATGTTGTGTACTGTGATGCACATGGCTGAGTGAACATTCAGAGTTTTACTAAGCCCTGGTTAGCCTGTGTGTAAATCGAGTTAATCGCCGAGTTCTGGAAAGCAATGCATTGTGGCGGTACACGTATTTAATGTGCCATTGTATTTCTGAAGGTAAAACGTCAATATAATTGAATTTATACCCCACACCAGTGCCTGAAGAAGACTGGCACCGAGAATCCAGTTGTACTCATAGACGAGGTGGACAAGATCGGCCGAGGCTACCAGGGCGACCCAGCGGCGGCGTTACTCGAGCTGCTCGATCCCGAACAAAACTTCAACTTCCTGGACCACTACATGGACGTGCCTGTGGATATGTCCAAGGTGCTCTTCATCTGCACCGCTAATGTGCTCGACACCATCCCGGACCCCCTCAGGTGGGTGGTTTCATGCTCACTTCTAACGTACTTACTGAGCTCTTATAAATGAAAAACAATAGCGTGTTTGTGGAGGGTAATATGTGTTTTACGTCGTGTTTTTGTGTGGAGTGTGCACTGTACTGCGTCATTTTCGTGTAATGAACATGCACTTTACCGTGTTGTAGATTTAGTGTACATTGCGCTGCGTCCTGTTTACTTGCCGAGTATACTTTGTATTACTCATTCACATAAATTGATAGCGTGGTTTTTGTTGAAGACTGACTTACTTCCTCAGGTCAAACAAGCTTGGAACAAGTTAGCTTACGCGCTCTATTTTCCAGAGACCGCATGGAGATGATTGACATCTCGGGTTACGTGGCTGAGGAGAAGATGGAGATCGCAAAGGCGTACCTCATCCCGCAGGCCATGAAGAATTCCGGCATAGAGCAAGAGAAGGTGAGATGGTGGTCTCTGTTTGTGCAAGTGTGAGAGGCTGTACTCAAATTGTTGTATCCTTTCTCATTCCATCCTTTGTCCACGCGTATTCATCTGATTGTATTCCATTGCGTATTCCATCCTTTGTACGCGCTCATGCTGTTCCTTGTTATGTAAGTTTGTGTTATCGTTTCACCAGTAGAACGGGGGACGCTAAGGGTTAAACAAAGCTTAGTGTTTTGAATCTTCACTTGTTCACACCTCTAATGTTCCTCAGATTAATCTGGAGCCTCTGGCAGTAGAGACTCTGATCAAGCGGTACTGCCGCGAGTCTGGCGTGCGCAGTCTGCAGAAGCACATCGAACGCATCATGCGTAGAGCTGCCTTCTCACTCGTCAGCGAGAAGCCAGAATGCGTGTCCGTCCAGGAATCCAACCTGGAAGATTTCGTTGGCAAACCCAAGTTTACGTCAGACCGCATGTATGACGTCACGCCTCCTGGTGTAGTCATGGGACTGGCTTGGACTGCTATGGGTGAGTTTCTGGTGGTGTGGGTTTAGAACTTTTATAATTTGTCAACACTTTGACTGCTATTCTCAATTCGCGAAAAATTTCATGTCGACGAATATCTCCGTTGTGAATGTGAAAATTAAAAGATTTTGTTTTCAAAAATTTGGTTATTCTATTAATTTTCTTTCTAATCAGAATAATCAGAACTAGCTTATTCGATTGATGAACATAAATTTGACGAAAACTTGAAAATTTGTATTCATACATGATTGATGGTGCTTCGGTTACGTTAGGTTAGATGATCTCGTGTACCATATATGACCCACTTCGGAGGCCAAGTGTTAACGATGACCACCTACATACTGTTTGTGCACGCCGAGGTTATTGCATTCGTACTTTCACTGTCGACTGCGCGTACCGTGGCCATCTGGGTAACGACTGTTAATGGGCTTAGGTTTTGAAGTTCCTAATACGGGGTTGATAGGCTTCACGTTGCAGTGTAGGAGTTTGGGAACGAAGGAAGTTTGTAATAATTTTTTGTGCATTCTATCAACCGTGTACAAGAATGATGGAAATTAGTTCCAAAGCAGTTTCTGTGCAAACGTTCTATTTCATGCTAATGCTGTATGCGCTTTGTTTTGGATTTGGAAAATCACTAGGCCATAGAAGTGTTATGGTGTCACTGGTGAGTGATGATCGCATTGTGTTACGGTCGAGCTGAATTTATTACGTGTTTGATCACAATTTTTATGAATTCTCATTAAACGTTGTGATCACTAGTAAGTGCCCAATGAACTACCGACGAAAATAATGGATACGAAACTTGAAGATGCTCTATGTCATGCAAGAAATTAGCTAAAATTGACTACGATAATATTTTATTCATGCTATCTTTAATTAGCATCGTTGAACTGGCTCAATCTAACTCATATTTCAGAGGGAGTGCCAATTTTCATTTTATTTATGCAATGCATTCTACTTATTATGGCTGGTTGCATAACGGTAAAACGAGTCATTTCCTGTGAAAAATGTTACCGCACAAACTGTGTATAAGGTTTAATAATACATTAAAAGTAAAATAATATGTAATTCATTATAGTGTACAGCTAGAGTTGATATCAAATATTTAAATAGAGATGACTGCCAAACAAATAAGTGTTCGGTGCAAGACGACAGAATGGAAAACACTGTAACCATAACGTTAACAATGCTCGAGCTCATAAGTCAAAAATAAATTTCGGGATTTAAAAAACGCAACCATCATTATCGTTCGAAAAATCGTACCTGCACATGCTTATGTAACCGCTTCTGTTTGGAGTTGACATAGTCCTCGTATATGCTAGAACGTATTTGTGGGTTATCTTCATTGCGTTTTTGAATAAAATACTTTTGAAGGTTATCAATGCATTTTTGAGTGGTCGTCAGTAGCAAGGTCCGACTGTTGCTCTTGAAGAATTATTTCTTCTTCATTTTCCGTTTTAACATCTTCCCTGTCGATTCCTAAAATTTCAGCAACGGTTCAACGAAATCATCATTGTCATCGCAACACTGAAGGACATAATCTACTTGCAGAAACTCTTGTATATTCGTGACTTTATTTACCGAAATTGCGTTGTTTATGTCGAATTAAGAGAGACACTATATTTTGATAAATAAATCAATAGTAGAAGGACACTTATTCCCTATTCACTGCGTAGCTTACTTTTTGCTTCATTAAGTAGACTATAGCTGATTTTGGTTTGTCCAAAATTTCCGCTGATCGTGTCCGTGTGACATCCTTTTTCCTCCTAACATTTATCTTGTCTAGAATTTCTATTTTTTTCTTTCTTTCAATGTTAAAATCTGTTCTTTTAAAAGACATTTTTCAGGCTCAATCTGGGTGTGATAAGTATAAGCACACCACTAGAACAGTTATGAGTGAACAAAAGGTCATACAAATTTGACTGCACATTGAGAATGGAATGTTCGATATTCACTAAATTTTAGCTTACTTCTCCAGAGAGCGCTGTTGGGTAAAAGTTAGGTAAAAAATGTTCTGGCCAATTTAATCGGAATAAGCAGCTGGTAGCAATAACCATTGGTAGCATTAAGCGGAATGCACTGGAGTTCATTCAATTTTTTAATTGTCGTACTTTAAGTAGCTGAAAAGGATATGCGTACGCGCCATTGCCGCTAAGAATACTGAACACACAAATAACTCTTCGTAGTTCAGGGAACACGTGAATTCAGGGCCGAATTTTGGGCATAACTCCCCTCCCCCTCCCCCTCCCAGGGGCATAGGATGAACATAGGGTTAGGTTTGTCTATTGTGTGCTATGAAGACCCTCTTCGGTTACCTCAGCTAGAGGTAGGCCTTCAGGACTTCCATATTTCGTGAACACTTTCCTCCTTTGTTTTAACGTCTTCTTTGCTAACTCTCCTTGGCATTTCTCCTTTCTCATTCTTAACTTGCTACTTCTATACACAAGGGATCCTGTATGGAAACGCACTTTGTGGGTACATTTCCCGTTTTTATCAGTCAGTATTAAATGGTTCCTTCGGTTCGCTCTCTTTAGATCACATTCTATGTGAACAGGGCCTTCAAACTAAGCAATAATTTAATTTGGACATAACGTATCAATAAGAAGAAGAGCAATTTTGAGGCATGCATTATAATTTGCAGGCGGGTCTACCCTTTACATTGAAACAAGCATGCGACCAATGGCCAAGCCCCAAGAAAAAGATGGCGCGGCCGGGATGCAGGGAAGCCTCGAGACCACCGGGCATCTTGGTGACGTCATGAAGGAGTCGGTGCGCATCGCCTACACTTTTGCTAAGAACTTCCAAGCCTCCATTGACCCTCAGAACAAAGCCCTCTTGGAAAACCACTTGCACTTGCACGTACCCGAGGTACGTATAAGTTGCCTTCCTCCTTGTACTTAGTGTGTTGGTTCCTGAATTTATTCGGATTCGCTGTAGTATTTGGTACGAAATTTGCATCTAGGCTGTTTGTGTGAGGGGATCTAGCAACTGACGTACTATTTTTTTTAATTTTAAGTCAATTCACTACATTAGTCATGCCTCGGTTTTGTGTCCTAGTTTTCAAACGATTCGGTTATCAACGAGTTTTTTCATCTTAATGTTGTATTTATGAATTAGATTTATGTATTCTACTTCGGCAAATATTGCTTTAATATTCTTGCTTAAGGTTTCCATCCAAACTTGATCGACAGAAGTAATCACGAAAACTGAGTTTCTAGTTGTTTCCTCTTACCGGGGTTTCGAACGAAAGGTACGTTTTTTATGCGTAATACGTCATGAAATTCAACCTAACGTTAGCACACAACTTTCGCGTCGCTAAGGTCGCCATCCTCTCTGTGTTTGCAGTTGTGGCGTCAAATTTTGTTCCTTCTTCTATAACACTATGGAGCATAATTTTTGACTCCTGGAAATAATGTGTTATTGCCTCACTCCTTTTAGCGTAAAATATCCATTATTCCAGTGAAGCTTTGTTTTTGTAATCTACTTGTATGATATTTATTGCTGGTGTGTTATGGAACCGTCGTTTATTGCTGGTGTGTTATGCCTTCCTTATTGAAGGAAGGCACATTTGACAATCCATTCACCTGACCACCAAAGCAAAGTTCAAGCATTAAAGTTTTTTAATTTTCGCTCAGTTACAAAGAAATGAGAAATTGAAGCTTTAACCCAGGGACAAGACTAATTGTAAATTGTATTGTGTAGTATTATTACCCTGAATTTTTAGCTCGTGGTGTAATTACCATGAAATTGGATAATTTTTAAGACATCTTTTTACAGTAGTTGAAAGTGTGAGAACCGTAGAATCTGTACGAGTTTCGTTTCCACCCGTTCTGTAGTGGTTAGAGCAAGTTGTGGTATTTCATAGATTAGTAGATTAATTCGAAAGGATAATCTGTTTCTTTTCTCACTGTTCAATCTTCTTCACACTATGCCCCTATGCTTATGCAAACAAAGTACCACATTACCAGACATGACTACTGACTCGACGAAATCGCATCTTGGTTAGTTTCTGTTCCATTCATAACTCGGAGCGTGTCGGTCTTGAGAAGTGGTAACCTGGACTTCGTTTCCAGGGCGCGGTGCCAAAAGACGGCCCCAGCGCGGGCGTGACGATCGTGTCGGCGCTGCTGTCGCTGGCACGGGGTACACCGGCCAGGCAGGACGTGGCCATGACGGGGGAGGTCTCCCTCACGGGCAAAGTGCTGCCTGTGGGGGGCATCAAGGAGAAGGCCATAGCTGTGAGTCGCTCTTCTGTAGTCCTACGTTCAACTCCTGTCATGTTGAAAATTCGAGTTTGGTAAAAACGAGTCGACTCGTTCTTGATAAGGAAGGAGTTATTTATAATCGCGTTTGTGAAGAAGATGCAGATCTCGTGTATTGATTTTCTCATTATGCACTATTAACACGTTTCTTGCAACGCTGCTATTTCATACTCGATTCAGAATATCACTTGGTTGCTTCTTGTACCCGAAGAGTGTGTTTTAGGCACGGTTGTCTGTCGAGGGACGAACGGATAAGTGTCGGGAGTATGGAAAAAGAACTTGCTTCTCAAGAAATTTCGACTCTCAAGTGAAATTTAATTCTCTATAAATTTACGCTTGGCGATGGCCAACCCTGGACCGGCCGGGGCCTGAAAGCTATATAAGGCGGCCTTTCCGCCGGCTAACATACGAGTAGCTCCGCAACAGCGGCCGACGGTTCCATCTAGCTTTAGTCCGACGGTTCCGCCGGAGCTCTAGCTTTAGTCACTGTTTACGACCAGCAGATTATTTAATCTGTACTCTCACAATTTGGGTTTCACTTGTACCCGGAAAAATTCACTTGTACCCAGAAAAATAAATGTCGGCACTTCCATTCCCCAACTTCGCGTCGAAGCTTTCCACACTACTCCCTTGGTGTGCTATTAAGATTGCATTGAACTCTTCTCATACTAGGATCAGTTCCCAACTAGTACAAGTTCGCTGCAGGTCTGTTCTATATGACAGTCAGACGAGGAAGACGGGCCTCTGAACCCTTCCCTGTACTTACACATAACCGGACGTTGCAGCTCTATCCCTGGTATAGGCATTTAAGGAAGGTCACCCGAACTCTGTTGTAATAAAAGCTATTCCCATACTTATCCACCGTGTCGCCCGACGCTAGTGCGATCACTTTCAGATACAAGGCTCCTTCCTTCCGTATATATTTAGCCAGAGGACCGCAATAGCGGCCACCCTTAGGATTTGTACTTTAGGATGTCTAGAAAATTACCATCGCTGCTTATTTCACACCCTGAGCTGACATTCACAGATATTAGAGGCCGTCCTACTCGGGAGGACTGCAGCAACGAACACCCCCGAAATTTGTATATTAAGGAAGTGAGCATCAGCAGAATTTGGGTCTTCCAATTTCCCTAACTTTTACTTTTCATTATTTCAAAATTCCAAATTTAACCCTGGATGTACTATTAAACCCTTTTTGAACTCGTCTAATACAAGGGTACATACTCACTTATTCAGCGCTAATCCAAGCGCGCTGGAAGTCTGCTTTCTACGAGTCGGGAGCGGTCTTCCAAATCCCTCATTTCGTGCATACCTGGGAGTGCCGCAGGTGGGTCAACTGCAACCACCTCCCAAAAAGAATAAATCTTCGAAGCTCAAGCTCCTAACGATAATTTCATCCATACTCCAAATAATTTTCTATTGGGATTCCATAGGACTCCTTGCTCTGTGCGAATATTACCTTCAAATTTGAAGTATTATATTTGCTAATGAGAAATTTGTTCGTGTCCCCACAATGAACTAGATTCTTTTTAACCCTTCTAGTCCTGGGGACAAATTGATTTTGTAGTTGCTTCCAAGACCGCTGGTGACCCGCTTTCCATGATTATCAGTCCTGAAAGCAACCTTCCGGTCATTTCCTACTGATTATTTCACATCCGTGCTGTCACAGCTGCACCGACAGCTGCCATTCCTGGAGTCTGTTTATAGGAAGGCTCAGGCCTGTACCGAAAAATACTCAATAGGAGCCGTTCGAGGGTCAACGCCTTTAGCTGTCAAACTCCGCCCAGTCGGACCAGGCCACACTATTCTCCCAAGCCAATTTGTGCGACTCATTCTTCTGAATTATATGCATTTCATCCCATAGCTGACCACTTAACCAACCAAAGACTGGTGAACCATAGTTCTTACTGAATAGCGAGAGCCAGAATTTTATGTGCTTTTCCGCCTATTGCGGTCACCGGTTTCTAATACATCGATTTGCTGTTTAGGTGCTGCCTCAAATATTCTGCACGCTATCTCCCAGCGCACTTCTCACTGCTTCGAGTTAGCGGTCCTTCACTCAAAGATCTCACCATATCATACCTCAGTTCCCTTTTTGACGACCAAGGTCCCACCATTTGACAATGCCGAAGCCCTGCAAGTTCTGCAACTCGCGTCATCCCGGCCTCCGGCAAACCCAGTACTTCAGTACAATTGGCTGCTGTCGGCGTAACTCATTCGCCGAATGAATCTCTCTCAGTGCCGGATTTTGTACATTTTCTGGAGTCTTGAAAAGTTGCCCGCCACCGAGTGACGCACAAGAGTCTCCCGGGACCTATTTAACGACCCTAATTGGGAAGCGCTTTTCAGTCTCGATTTCTTAAGGAAATTCCGGTAAATGGGTTATTCTCAGCGCTTTAGCCTGCCAAAAAACTCTCGTCAGATACCAAGCCTTTATCTCTCTACAGAATGCAACCCTCGACACTCTTACCATAATAGTCCTACTCTGGGTGTGGTGAATGACTCCCCGAACCAATTCCCTCGCTCTACCCTGATAACCCAGTTGGCACCGGGTCCTGGGTCCTATACCTACACTATCATATTCCCTGAAACTTTCCTTCGCTCCATAAGAAGCACAGTGCTAAACACGTGCCTGTAGCTGAAGCTGCTTTCTCTTCCGCAGCTTTCTCCGGCGTCCTGAAATTGTGCGTTTTAGATATCTCTACTTGAGGTTATCCATCTCTCGAGGGATGTGACGCTTTTCCCGGAGGGTGAGCTGTACGTTAGCTTTAAACCGCTCTTTTCTGAATATTAGATTATCTGAAAGCCACTGATCCTCGCTCTTTTAGAGCGCAGCACTGCTTTTATACTCCGAAGAGCTACAAGAAGTCGTTAACTTTCGACTCCGAATGCTCGGGTTCAGGGCGAGACCAGATATTAGAGGCTGTTCTATGTGCTTGCACATCGCCCTCGAGAAGTCCCTCCTCATCATTTTCGAGCACTGGCACTCGTCCCACATGTGACAGGTGCGATGCGTGATCAGGCAGCCGCCGTCACTGTTCACAACACTTATCAGCCCGTCACTCGGCTGTCACCTGCGCTTGAAACACACCCTCCGGGTATAAGGGTGTAAGAAGCAACCAGGTGCCACTCTTTCTCTGCGTAGAAAAATAAGAACTATTTCAATCCTGAATGGGGTATATTATTGTAGAGATGGAATGACCACCTGTGTATCACATAGCTGGAAACCTGTTTCTATGTATGTGTTGAATTATGTGTTTTGCTTTACAGGCCCGTCGCGCTGGCGTTAAGTGTTTGATTCTGCCCGCTGAAAACAAGAAGGACTTCGCAGACCTACCGAGCTTTATCACAGAAGGACTTGAAGTTCACTTCGCCGCAGAATACAGCGACGTCTACAAAGTTGTCTTCGAGGATTCTTGAGATTTCGAGCCGTTTTGAGGCACCTTTGTTATTAGCACATCTTACGCATCCGACTAATCCCCCTTTCTTACCTTCAACATTGGATAATGAGTTATGCTTGACATCAAACTTTCGTACAAATTTCGAACGCTATTTCTATTTTTAAGAGTATTTCTAAGGCTCTTTTGAAGTAATCATCTGTGGCGGAGCTTTTGCGACTCGTGTAGAGAGCCTTGCGTTGGAGTTAAAAACTTAAATTATGTGAAGGAACCTGATTTTTAGCATGTCGAAAGTACGTGCATATTACTTTCGTACGGAAGAGGGAGGGGAGTTGGTATGCATTAATTTTCCTTTTTCAGGTCCATCGTGTCTTAATATTTCATCCTTCCTAAT
>VOMN01064574.1:0-12854 GCA_014899125.1 Orchestia grillus
ACATGCCTGCAATGAGTAAAATAGCACCGTTCGCCTGCTGAAGTGCCGCCTCTTGTTTCGCATTTCTGAATAAAGATGGATTGAAAACTCAACTTCTTCTCTTCGTTCACTATCCAATTAAGTGAAATTCTGCTGTCCCAGAAATGATTTTTGCAAACTTTGGACTCTTTTCTCATAGTGTCGCCTCACGGTCGCATGTCGTAACTCAGCTAGCTATTGTTGGGTCAAATTTAGCCTTGTTTTCGGAAGCATTTTCTGGTCACACGAGACTGGCAAGTCCACAGCGTATTTGTGGAACCAGAGTTAAGTGCGTTCTCATATTAATGCGGGAGAACAAAAAATAAAATTCAATCCAAATGGTGTGGGGAAAACTATACGTTCTTGTTCTTGTCGAACTAGTACAAGAGGCTTCATCAATCCCCCCGCCAAGGTGGGGGCTTTTAGGAAAACAACATAAAAAACTGCCCAGTTAAAACATCTATCGAGGAAATTAGCAACAGAGATTGTTACCGTAATTCGACTTTCATTTCTCTGCATCTCGTAAAGCCTTTTGTTCAAACGGAGAGGAGTAATAAATTTTTTTTTATTGCGATGCAATCAGTATCGCTTGCGGGCAGTTACTTTTGCTTAGTATTTATGTACGCTGTTCCTGTAAGACAGGGTATCGAAAGAAATAATAGATATTTTGTATTTATACGTGTCCGTGGCAAGAGAATTCATTAATTTTCTATGAAGAAATAAATGATGCTGGATGAATGACAGGGCGAGAATTCAATCCTTGTTTAGCATTTTGGATTTTAATTGTGTGCTCGAAATTCATCTTTTCGCGTACCCTAATGGTACTTCTTAATCATTACGATATCAGAGAACAACTTGAAATTATATTGAATATTGAAGATGTTTTGCTCATTTTTCAATTTTGCAATGTGCAAAGGTTTTCCTGACAAGGTCAGTCACAATCTTGGTAAAGAATCACAGTGAAACTTTTTCACTTCAGTTCATAATAGATGCCGGGCTGCGTACGAAGGCGAATCAGAGGAGACATCGTACTGAATTTTGATAGCCATTTTTTCGAGAACACTTTATTTTTTTTACGAAGAGAATATTTTATTTCAAAATCAACCCAAGAAATACAATAAGATGACGTAGAGAAACGGTAGATTTGAGGAGTTCAATTCGTATAAAGTAGCGAAAAGGTAGAATACAATTATCTACGACTGAAATAAATTCCATCGTAGCTAAAGTTTCAAATACAGTACTGGTGCAAACGGCGACAAGACACTCAACACAATACAAGAAACTCAACACAAAAATCAAAAATCTAAATTCAATTTATATTTTTTGTAATGCATCTTTATTGTGTGATAACACGTCTCAAGATAAAATGAAAAAACGATGTCAAAGGGTACATTCTTACTGAAAAGCTAACGTTTCTTAATACAATGTTTTAATCTTCAGTGCCGGAAAAAAATGATACTGAAGGAAGTGACCAAACTCTGCGACAAAAATATATCTATTCTGTGAAGGTAAAACCGCTACATAAACACACACACATACACATAAACGCAACACATACACATTCACGCAATCACATGCAGGACCTTCCTAAACCTTTGCTTTTTACTAAAAATGTACGCTCTGTCGTTTGCTTTACCCACACTTTCTGATGCCAAAAACTCACGTATGTGCAGGCCTCTAAACTTAACTCAGAAACTGTTTTTAGGCTTTTGCCAAAGCTCATACGGCCTTCTTTCTCTTTCGCATGCCATCATGTTACACAGAGACCCAAAGAATTTCCTGCCGTACAAATAAAATTCTTCGAACCATCGTACGGTGGGAATTAAAATTCCAGAGCCCTGCGTAAAGGGTTCGCAAACACGTCCTTTGCCATCTTGCAGGACGCTTTCTTGGTTCTACGACTAGGGGAATCGAAACGGATCTCTGAGGCAACTTCTCTGAGGGAGTCGGCCCTGCCCGGCCGAGAACAGGCCGGAACTGTCCTGTGCAGTTTGTTTGCACTTCCAGAAGACGAGCTTTGGCCAAATACGGAAATGAATTTCGGAAAACAGAGACTGGTTCTTAGTAATGCAGGCATTGCTGAGGGAGGAACAGTGCTGGTTTGTTTCATGCGTGCCCTCGTTCCCGTCTTAAGGGAAATGTAGTGCAATGTGTTATCTTTTCGTGAGAAAAATGCCTTGGAGCCTATTACGCTTAATGTGTGTTCGAAAATGTTTCAATAACACGCCGACTGGTTTATCATAGTGTCATTGCCACAGTTATAATTATTCTGATATTTTTTCTATCTCGTACCCCACCTGCTCTCTCAACCGCTTCTAGCAATTATAATTTTATGTCGAGCGATTTTCATTCTTTTCAAGCAGCAGTTTTGAAATTGCTGTTTAGTGTATGCGAAAAGTTTTCAAAATGTAAAATTTTCAGATGACTTTGTTGAATATTCTTAATAATGAGTGGGAAAAAAATAAAAATTTTCTCAATTATGCTTGGAATTTTATTATAAATTCAGGCTAAATCAAAATGTCAGCAATTTGTTAAGATGCAATTTATGACGGGACGCAGGACATTTCCCAACCCCGAGATGTTTTATTAGTAATAATTACGCATTTTCAATCCCGCTAAAAGTTTTATGACAGGACGCTGGACAGAAAGTTTTACGACGGGACGCTGGACAGAAAGTTTTACGACGGGACGCTTGACAGAAAGCGGTGCGCTAAGTATTATCTAGCGCCTCTGAGGAGGTCAAACAAAATCATCTGATTTGATATTCTAGATTCGCCGGCGGATGCGAGTTCTACCTGAAAAGTCTTAATAATAGGAGTATAGACATAATCTGATAAATCCATTTCCGTAAAATAAATCGGCCAAAGTTGACAAAAATATAACATTCACGATATACATGCCAGGTTGTATTCTAGTCCCATCCTCGAGATGTTTTATTAGTAATAATTACGCATTTTCAATCCCGCTTACTGAAGAAATGGCCTATAATTAAAATCTTGCCTTCGTCCCAACATCCGACGGTTCAGGTCCGTTGCAGCCACCCTCGTCTGAGCTACGCTAGGTGACCAGCCCGCTAGTTTTTGGACTTGAATTACGACATACGAATTATTACAAATTATGCCACCAACATAGGCGTCTGATCGGAGCCTTGTTCTTTGACCTGTTGCCAGATCCTTGTTTTTAATTACCGCAATAAAAATTTGTTTTTAATTTTTTAAAACAATAAAAATTGCGTTTTTAACGATTTGGTTGCAG
Organism: Orchestia grillus; assembly: GCA_014899125.1. Taxonomy (NCBI): domain Eukaryota; kingdom Metazoa; phylum Arthropoda; class Malacostraca; order Amphipoda; family Talitridae; genus Orchestia; species Orchestia grillus. Next base: position 3,274 of record VOMN01064574.1, read on the forward strand.
GTGGGGGGCTTTATATATATAAAAAAAAATTACGACTTGTTGTCTTCTTACACTCACGACCCCTCGGACAACGAGTGGTCCTCGGGAGCCGGTGGCAGCCCGCGGCGCCGCGAGAGACGGGGCTGGTTTGGGCAAGGGGAAAGCGTAGATTGTTTCCAGCGCCTGAAAAGCTGTTGAATATTTTTAGCTGAAGGAATTTTTTGGTTATTTTAGTTATTTTCAGCCTCAGGAAAGCTGTTGAATATTTTCAGTAAGAAAAAAGTTTTCGGTTATTTTGGTTATTTTCAGCCTCAGGAAAGATGTTGAATATTTTAAGTAAGAAGAAAGTTTTTGGTTATGTTGGTTAGTTTCAGCCTCAGGAAAGATGTTGAATATTTTCAGCATGAAGGAAGTTTTCGGTTATTTTGGTTATTTTCAGCCTCAGGAAAGCTGTGGAATATCATCAGTATGAAGAAAGTTGTGATCAGTTTCCAGTATACAATAAGGTTCCGGGTGCGATCATTATCTCGCCTGGTGGGGATCGGAAGCACGGAATAATTTTTTTGGTTTCAGGATTACTCGATCGTATATTGTGTTTTTATTTGCCCAAGCGAAAGGAGAATTTGGTGAGGGACTTGCATTCTATTTCATGTTACATTTCGCTGTTGCCGAGAATGCAATTCGTAATTTTGAAAAAAGAAAATGATGGTGTTTGCTACTTCTTAATTTTTCAATTTTTTAAAGCAACACAATTATATTTAGGCCACCACCAAGTAAGGTAAGACTTGATTAACTTAACTATACATTAACACGACTTCTGCCTAAAAAAACGAATTTTCAATTCACAGATCCTGGTCACATATAAAACTGCAATAAAAAATGCTCCGATTAAGCTACAATTTTTGTAACCTAAGCTACGCATAATAAAAATGAAGTATTTTTTATGTTATCCATACTAAAGAACAATATCCCCAGTTTATATGTATACATTTTAGTGGGTCAACATTTGCATACGCACTAATGGAATTAGACAGGAGCAAATTCCGTGGTCCAGATTCCCGATTCCGTATTCCTAATCCTGCTGCGAGACCGTGTCAGATGAGGCACACGGAAAATGACATTATTTCAATTGAGATTCACGTTCACGTTTGACCGCTTGGAGATGCTGGTTAATGGCAAGTTTTAGTTTTTTTTAATCCAAAGAGCTTTTAAAATTCGTTCTCCTGACGAATTCTGAAGTCTTTCGCTGCACAATTGACATTCGTGTAAAATTATATTGTGATTAACTTATTTCCAAAGAAATTCATTCAAATGTAAATTTACAAAGCATTAGAAGGTATTTCTAGCATAAAACCCAAACTATCAAGTGTGGACCGAAAAGTTGTGTGTATTAATGTACCATTTTGTGATTCTAGTACCTTTAGACCTAGTAGAAAACTTTTGTACATTGTGGAGAAATTCTACCCTCAGCTCTAGGTTACATTGGATAATTTTCAAGTCAATTAACTCTATTCAAAATCATTTTTGCTTTAAAGACGTGCATCCTACTTCACTTGCCTATTGTGTTATTTACAAATATCAATACAGACAGTGTCCTGCGGCCTGTAAAGGCACAACCAAGAAGCAATGAAAGGTCAGTAGTAAGTCGAGGTAAAAGAGTTTCCTACCGAATTGGGCAGTAAATTACTACTCCAGTGCACAGTCAACTTCGGAACCATGCACTGGAATTAGACCATCTTATTCATGAAGAAGGTTTCAAAATTATTGATCATTGCCGGGACTGGGACTGGGACTTGGGGATACTAGAATCCATTTATATTTTTCATAATAATCCAAATTTAAATGACCGCTCTAGTTATGTTGATTTGTAAATTTTGCGCTTTGTGTCTTGTCCATATTATTCAATTTCAGAACCCAGAATACAAATTTTCATACTTATGTCCATTTTTAAATTTGAATTGTAGATATTTTTTGGCTGAGGACGATTCGTGTGGAAAACAAAAGATTACCTAAGAACGAAAATATTTTCCGTCAATTCGCTGGTCGTAATTTCGTCAATAAAACCCAGCTTCGGAAAAATAAAGATCATTCTCCGAAATTCATTTTATTTCTGATGGCATGTATGACGACTGTTCCGCGAATTTCCCTGCCACGGAAACGACTCAAAGATTCCAGCAGCTCGGAAAATTCCCTTTGATATTACGAAGGCTCCCGAGACTGGAAGCAGAATTTAATTTCAAATTAAATTGTTTATGCTTTGAATGGATTACGAAACTTTCACGACGAACGGTCGGAGCTTTGAGTGGAACGCATGGGGAGCGACGACATCAAAGTGACTTTCCAGCAGGAACCCAAGAGGCGATCAGAATTCTTGAATAAAATTCTGCCTGTGTGTTTGTGGCCTGGACTGTAGCACGCTGGCTGCCGAGCTCCTGAAGTGAATATTTCTCACTAAAAGATGAAATATCGCAATAAATGGAGGACGTTGGTTAGCTGGTGTTCATGGGTAGCGTTTATTATTGTTGAAGCTCTTCTTCTACTCTCGGAAATTACGTGTGACGTGGCCGCATGACAAATATTTACTTCCATATCGATATTTTAAAAGTCATCATCATTGCATTACGCGTTACTGCCACAGTTACATATGCGTGATTACCTCAATGCGCTTTACCGCTGTAGCCGTAATAGTTACCTCATTAGGCATTACTGCAACAGTTAGAGCAGTGATCATTACTCACAAGTCATTACCTCATTAAGCATGACCGCATTATCGTTATCATTAACGCTAGTCGTGACCACTCTCGGGAGACACCTCCAGAAAGTGTCTTCCTAAGGGAAGGAAGGAATTCTTGGTCGTCTGAAAAGTTCCTGGGGAATAAGAACTTATTTAACATTATTCTGTAGTTGGTATAAGAACGGAAAAATTTAAACGAGATAGAGAATGTATTCGAGACTTGGAAGAAGCCTTTACGATATATCTTGTGTTTAGAATACATAGATACAAGTATTCGCTTTCTTTTGAGCATGCGCGCAGTGTTATTTTCAGTTTTGATATCGTAGCTTTGGCCCTGAACTTCAATTTATAACTCACTGATATCCCAGCGTACATTGTCCGTGGAGGAAAAAAAGAATCAGAACACATGTGTGCATGTCTCAAAATAAATATTCGCGGACGATGATAAATAATTAAATATCAAGTGACTTGATAAATATATCAAGTGACCCCGTCGCAGTCACTTGAAAAATACCGAGTCTGTTGCAGCCATGTTGAACATTTTAGAATTTTTATTTTTAATTATATTTAGCCTCAGGCCTGCGTTGGGCATTCTCAGTAACTAGTCTGACGGATCAGGAAATTTAGCAGAACTTAAAATACGTTCTCGTATAATACAGAACAATGGGGACTTTAAAAAAATCCAATAAAACGTAGAAAAATTCAGCAAAAAACATATATAAACCAGGATTGAACCACTGTAACTTGTGTTATGAGAGACAGTAATCTATTATCTGTGTTTGAGAATTGCGTCCTATCCATGAATATGGCTGCCACTGCAGATTTAAAAAATTTCAGTTTTTCGATGTCATTCTCTATGTTGTAAAAGTATGCTTCAGGGAAAATTTTGCTAAATTCATATATTCCAAATCAATGATGATTGACTGAGGGAAGAAAATTAATTCGCTGATTTGAGGAAGCCGCACGTCTCACACGATACTGCTAAGTCTCAAACGTTGCTTCAAGGCCTCACAACGCCCTACCGCGTCTCACAATGCCCTGCAGCGTCTCACATGGCCTTGCAGTGTCTCACCAGGCCCTGCCGTGTCTCACCAGGCCCTGCAGTGTCTCACAACGCCCTAACCCTGCAGTGTCTCACCAGGCCCTGCAGTGTCTCACGAGGAGCTTCAAGAGCTTGATGAGACATAATACCTCACATCAAATATCAGAGGGCATTTTGTCGCGGCTGTGCACGAGCGGCGCAGGAGGTCCCAGCACCAGACACCGCGTCTCGCCGCCCTCGCCTGACGCTTACTCGTCGTTATCCGAGTTTCCACTTTAGAACAGGACGCTGGATCTTAGTTCCAGTGACAGGAAATGGAGTCGGTCAATCCTGAGTTACAAGTCGGCGCGACTCTAAAGTACTGGACACTCTCGGATCGAGTTCCCTGCTGAAAAGCGTTAAATTGAAACGTTTAAATTACACGCCTCGACTCCCATAAACTCTGAGTCTGCAAGGCACACTTCTGTTATCTGGTCACTTCGGTGCGTTGTCTGCTGAATCATTCTGTGTTGAAACGAAATAACAACGTGGAATGAAACGAGTTTGATCGCGTGGTAGTTAGTGAAATTATTTCATGGTGGAAGTTTCTTTAGACCTTTGGTTTACTCTGAATAAATGTTCACGTTGTCGATTCTGCTAGGAAATATGACAACTGTTCTAAGAGTAAGTTATTCTGCGAAAGTGTAAATTATGTCAACGAAACTACAAGTGATTGTTTTCTAGGTGTTGGTCACACTGGTATCCTTACATAATTAATTGTCAATTAATAGTTTACGTTAATTGGGTAACATGATTATCATTATGATGTTACTCAGATCTCATCCAAGATCATATTGACGCGTTTATTAATTTTTGTGTCAGTGTGCTCTGACCGCCTTTAAACTAGTGAATTAAAAATGCTACAAATTCATTACAATCCTTACCTAACTCAACCAAGATGTCAACGGAAGCCTCTAAAACAATGTTCAATGCACGATTTTACGTGATTTTTTGATACAGTTTAGCCGTAGCGACTTGGAAGTGACTGAATTCACCGAAAATTCTGGAAAATGACCTAATTCACGATTCAACCTTATTTATTTGCATGTAAAAATGGCAATTTTGTGGCGAATTGTTGCCCTCTGAAGCGGAATTTGCAGATAATAACTCCGCTGCAGGAAAATGCATGCAGTGGTTCGCTCAAAATGATCGTGGCCGCAAATAAATAATAATTGTGGCTGCAAATAAAAATTAATCGTGGCCGCAAATAAATAATAATCGTGGCCGAAAATGAATAATAATCGTGGCCGCAAATAAATAATAATCGTGGCCGTAAAAATAATAATCGCAATTTAAATGTTCAGTAAAAGTTTGAATAGATTGTCGTTCATTTGCAACAGGCGCTTTTCTCACGGTAGATCTACGGTTCATAATTAAGTGTACGATTCATAACTACCAGAAACGGTTTCCGGCGTATGATCAAACTGACGGAAAATTTGAGAAAAATTACTTCTCTTTACAACTGGTGAAGTGGTTTGTCTTTTATGTATGCCGTCGAAGAGAAGCAATTGAGCTTCAGGTTAATATAAGTTCTGGCATCTTTTGGCACCCTAAGTTAATAAGTGTGGTTTGTAAACGTACCGTCATATGAGTTGAAATGCGAAAAATGATCTTATTGTACAGAAGCTAACGAAGTCGGGAGGATTAAAAAGACAGTATCACAAATCCTAACATTGCAATATTGAGTATCTAATTTTTTCTCAAAATACGACCAACAGAGCTCGACTGGGTCCGACATCGGTCGTCATTGTAGAGCAAAGGTTTTCAATCCTGCTTCGAATATCGGTAACTTTTAATCCAGATGAACACGCGGTTTTCCCTAACTAGCACGTATCCAATCGACCGGACTTGATTTAACTATCTTCCCGGAGACCGACGGAGTTGTGGCAAAACTGTTCCGAGTCGGCGGCAATTAGCGTCAGTTGTTGGTTTCATCAGTAGCCAATTTGAGGTGAATTTCAGTTCTCGGAAATGCGAGTCACCCGACCCCAACATGGCCCGACCCCAACATGGCGAGTGCGACCTGAGGGCCCCGTGGCAGTACCGTATTTTGAGTACGCTGGAGCAGTTGCATTGATGGGCCAATTCCAGTAACGATATTGGGATTCAAGGGTCAATTCCAACCGGAATTTTGTGATCCGAAGGATATTGATGCCCGGACATTTGAATTCATGGGTCAATACCTGCCAGGAAATTTACATTCGATAGGTTTTGTGAGTCGATGACAAAAACAATAGTCTTGCAACTGAGCCAAAATCGTTAAACTTTAATAGTGTTCTAGATATTCCGAATAATTCTCAATGATGTTTCTTCATTTTTTGACGAGATTTTTCAATTAATTGGAATCCTGAATGTCCGAAGTCCTTAAGACACTGAACACAAAAAAATCAAAATATCGTTAACATACTCAACACAAACGATAATGTCGCTAACGAATGAAAACATACACCTCCGCAAATGATGATATCGTTAACATACACATATACGAATGATGATATCACTAGCAGCCATGGCGTACTCTATCCGTATAGAGTACGCTGTGCTAGCAGCACAAACACAAATGAATGATAATTATCTGTCTTGATTCAGTTTATGAACTGCATGAGCAAATATGATACAGCTAAAAGACGATACCTCAAGAACACTAGAATTGAAATGACATGTTTTCTGATGTTATTTTGATAATTTTCTTTGGACGAGTGAATTGTCTTGTGAGTGAATTGAAATTTTTATTAGGTCTCATAACTAAGGCAGTTTACAGTTTCAAGGATTCCTTATTTTCAGAATAGAAGTATTGGTAGTTTGTGAAACTCATTTATTTTTCCTTACACTACAATCGTAGATCTTATTTTCTCTGAATGCTTCATTTTGTCGCTGTGAATGTCCATCATAAAGTCAGTTCATTTTGAGGGTTAATTTCTGCATCATATTCCAAATCTGTGCAGTTAATTTAGCAGAGTTCACCGGCCAGCAGCGCAGTGGCGCGGTCGTTATGTCCGCCTTAGAACATTACTGCCAAGCATCTGAAAGCGGCCGCTAGCCAGTATCTCGCCTACAGAGATAATCTGCGCAAAACTGCCAGAATACGTCAGAAAACTACCATCGCTGCGATGAACTGCCTAAAGCCTACCGCGCAACCGCTGAAATTTTGAATAGAGCTGGACTCTTACAGTCCGGCACACAAAACATAAAGGTTTACCAGATCTTGGGTGTTCATGTTACGAAATTTGGGGTAAAAATTTATGTTAAGTGGATTTGAGTCCTGGTTACTTATTTTAACAATTGTTTAGGTATTATCCTGCACTGAAGGCCCAGTCTGGTACAAGAGATTTTACCTACATACACTGCGGGCGGTTGTCGACTTGATCTCCTTTAAAGAACAAGGACATTTGTTAATGAACCTGTTTTATTTAATGTGAATGAAGCCGAATTGTGAAGATGCTGAAGACATTCAAAGCTTGGCAAATCTAAAAAAATCTCCATTCAAACCAAGGACGTCAAACTCCTGCATTGAACGAGTTGGGTTAATTTAAGCGAAAAATCTACATTCACGATATAAAGGTTAGTGTGACTTTAGCACGACTGTGACATGACTACACGTGATATATTATCTATAACTCGAAACTTAGCCAAATGAAGAGCATGAGGGTGTGTTGAGTGAGTGTATTCAACCAGTAGCCAAGATTTCGAATGCGAACTGGAATCTATTCGATGGATATTTGATAGATCCTTTATTTGATGGAACATAGATTTACACCTGCTCTTTGTACCTCTTCCCAGTATATGTTATTTGAACCTTTTATTTGTACGTATTATTTTTACCTTTCGTTTGTGAAAACTGTTTGCACATGCTGCTTAAAAGTAAACTCATATGTACATGTAATCAGATGCCAGGAATGCAGGTCCATATTCAGATAAGAGACATTCCTATCAGCACAAACAAGCGTCCCAGGGTAGACGTCGAAGCTCTGGAAGCTCTTCAATTCTACATCCATTGGACGATTTGGGTCCCCACGCTGCCTGTTTATCGCCATTATTTATTGCCATTATTTGTTTTCTGCATTCAATGCAAGCGAGGTGCTCTAAAAAGTTGCTGTCAAAACCGGTTCACGGCTTTTTGAAAGGATCCCAATCTCTAACTCCTCGGCGAAAAACTCGCTCATGAAAGCCGATGTTTGATTTTAAAATGAGACTGACTTAGAAGTGAGTTCATGGTGCCCCTCGAGCACCAAATTCAACGCGTAAAGGATGATTTCATTCAACGGAACACTCGAAGCAGCCCACCCTAATTTTCGAGTCCTGAGGTCGCGACCCCGCCGCTCATTTGGTGCTATGGAGAGCTGGTGGCGCAGCAGACGACGCTCCGCTGCTGTACAGCAGCTAATTTCTTACATCTGCAGCTCGACCAAAACTCTTTATTGTTCGTTGTATAGAAGATTATTTACATCTGCTGCTCAACCAAAAGTCTTTATAGTTCGTTTTTGAGAAGGTTATTTACATCTGCAGGTCGACCAGAACTCTTTATTGTTCGTTTTTGAGAAGATTATTTACATCTGCAGCTCGACCAAAACTCTTTATTGTTCGTTATTGAGGAGATTATTGGTGTTTGATATTGGTTAGTGATGTTCGTTTTCGATGTTTGTTGTTGCATATGATTATTGATGTTCGTTATAATAAAGCAGTTAATTTATTGCAAGACTCTACAGCTCGACTAAAATAAGTCTCGTTATTGTTCGTTATTGCAAACATTGTTAATGATTGTGATTCATTGATTTTCGTTATTAATTATTGATGTTCGTTATTGATTATGATTGTTGATGTTCCTTATTGTAGAGCAGCTAATTTCTTACAAGGTTCAGCAGCTCGACCAAAAGAGGCTACCGCGCAAGTGGGAGGACTTTATAGACTTAAATGATTAGCGATGGACAAATTTGTACGTTCTAAATAAGGTAACGGGATTGAACAACCGAGTCGCTTTCAATCTCATTGTTGCTATGTAGTAAAAGCAAACACTGGAGCATAATCAGCGCACGCGTTAGGTGCATGCATCAGCATCGACTGGAATTCAGTTTTTTTCCATTGTTCATGGTCGCTTTTATCGAAATTTTCCTGTAAGTCACTGGACGTTCGTGATAAATTCACAGTGAAAAAATCAAAGGAATAGTATTGTTGCTTCTTAAAAAAATGTTAACCAAATTCTATGTTGAATCTATTTGTGCAACGCCGATCTGTAGAGTTACGAGAATGGCGATAACCGTACGACCTCTCAGGGAAAGTTACGACAGTGGCGATAACCGTACGACTTCTAAAGGAAAGTTACGACAATGGCGATAACCTTACGACCTCCAAAGGAAATCACTGACAACCCGGCAATTATTCTGAGGTTCAGGTTATTATCATCAGGATACGACAACACCTTTCGATTAGCCAACGACATATGGCGGACGATTAGCGTCGAGCTGATGATGGTTATCACTATCATCAATCAGGCGAAGACGAATTTCAACAAGTTTGGGCAGTCAACAAGTTTGGGAACACGTTTGACAGAATATGACCAGAAATAACATCATTTCTCTCATTCGCCCAAAGGTCGCTACGATTGCGCAAGAATAAATTACCGTATGGGCGATAGGAATCGACAAATGCGTCATTATCGTCGACGACCCGACGATAACGATCGCACATCGTGGCAGCAGGAGACACTGAGTCAGAGCGAGATCCGCTCGATCAATGGAGTCCCATTAGGACCCCGATCATGCCCGCGGGATCCTGTTTTTGGTCATATTG